>JAPKLW010003071.1:0-10170 GCA_026898455.1 Plectranthus barbatus | reverse complement strand
ATCACCACTCTATATATATATATATATATATATATATATATATATATATATAGGGTAGTGATCAGGTGAGAAATGTAGTTAGTATGAAAAATGAAAATACTACATTTTAACGTCAAAATACTGCATTTTTAACATTGAAATCTTGCATTTAAAAAATCTTCATTTTAACATCAAAATCATGCATTAAAACTTGTTTTCATTTTATCTTCAATATTCTTCATTTTTAACTTTGATTTCCTTCATTGTATTTTTAGTTATCATTTTATCGAAAAAATTGTTCACTTTTATCTTAAATTTAGTTCATTGTTCATTCTCATTTCTCAAACTAAAAACATTTCTCATATGATCACCACTCTCTCTCTCTCTCTATATATATATATATATAAATTTGTTTTTTTCTCTATATATATCTCCTTGTACATCATTATTCATTGAGTGAAATAAAGGGAATTATTTCTCTACATGGTATCAGCCAAACCTTGGCATAAACCATAGCCCTATTTTTCTGTCGATTGCGTCTGTTTTCTCGGTCTTTCCATGGCTGCCCCAGTCGACAACACCGATCTTCCCACGCTGCCACTATCAACCATCATCCATATGGTTAATATCAAACTTACTTCCTCCAACTATCTTCTTTGGCATGCCCAGATAGAGCCGTTGCTGATTACGCAACACTTTATGCCCTATGTCGATGGCACGATCCAGCATCCGAGCCGCACCATCGCAACCTCTGCTGGCGCTGATTCCATCAACCCGGAGTACTCCAAGTGGTATTCCCGGGATCAGCTTATCAAGCTCTTCCTCGTCTCTACACTCATCGAGGAATCTATGGCCGTTATTATCGGCTGCTCTACTTCCCATGATGTTTGGACGGCGTTATCTCGCTCCTACAGCCACCGTTTAAAAGCTCGGGAACTCAGTATCAAGGACGACCTCCTTTCCACCAAACAGGGCGACCTCTCTGTTGCCGACTATGGACGCCGCTTCAAATCTTTATGCGATCAATTATCTGCAATCAGCCGTTCCATCGACCCCTCGGATAAATCACACTGGTTTCTTCGGGAATTATGCCCCTCGTTCTCCAATTTCACCACAGCGCAAATGGCTCAAGAGCCTCTTCCCGACTTCGACACGCTACTCGCCCGTGCGCTCAGCCACGAGTTATTTCTCAAAGGCTCTGAACCCTCGCCGTCACCTCAAGCTGTCGCTTTTCATGCCGCCGCCAAGCCTCGCGACTCTAATGGCAAGTCCGGCTCGTCCAAGGGCAGCGGCCGCAACAACAGTGGAAATCGGAAGAACCGCAAGCCATGGTGTTATTTCTGCAGGCAGAACGATCATGATGCTTTCGACTGCCCCCAAAAGGTTCGACAGATCATTCGTCCGCTCCTCACGGCCCGCGTCCTCCGCACAACTTGCCGAGGCCTTCTCGGCCCAGTGTGATATCTCGTCTTCATCCATTTTTGATTGGTATTTGGACACCGGGGCCTCTGCACATATATTGGCCGATGCTTCCTCTCTTGCCGACGTGAAACCCTACAGTGGGGGTGATCACGTTGCCGTTGGTAATGGTGCTCGTCTTCAAATTACTCACATCTTCATTAACTCTATCTCCTGTTCTTGTTATGCCATCTATAACAAAGAATTTATTATCTGTTAGTAAACTTACCAATGATTTTTCTGTTAACGTGTTGTTTACTGACTCACAGCTTCGCATACAGACTCGGGACACCGGCCAGATTGTTGCCACCGGCATGCGTAAGCATGGGTTGTACGTGCTCCATCGCCCCGTTCCCGTTCTCCTTTTCGTTGCTCGCTCCAGCTTGCCTCGTGCGTTCTCCGACATTTGGCACAACTGTCTCGGCCACTCTTCTTTCAGAATCCTTCGTCTCTTAGAACAGCGTAGTTTACTTTCTAGTTCTTCTCCCTTTCAAATTGATAGATTATGTTCGTCTGGTCAGTTAGCAAAAAACTCACATTTGCCTTTTCTTGTTTCTGAAAAACAAGCATCACATGTTCTCGATTTAGTACACTGTGTCCTCTGGGGTCCCTCTCCTATTAAATCACACTCTGGTTTCCGTTATTATGCTGTTTTCATAGATGATTTATCTCGCTTTACCTGGTTTTATCCACTAAAAGCAAAATCTGATTTTTATGATGTATTTCTTAATTTTCATGCGTTTGTTGAAAATCAGTTTTCATGTAAACTTAAGAAATTCCAAAGTGATGGGGGTACTGAATTTACAAACTCTCGTCTCAAATCTCATCTCGCTAAATTCGGCATTCACCACCTAGTGTCTTGTCCATATACCCCTTCTCAAAATGTTCGGGCTGAACGAAAACATCGTCACATTACTGAAATGGGTCTCTCCTTGCTTTTTCACTCTTCCGCTCCTCTCTCTCTATGGGTAGAAGCCTTTAGTACTGCAGTTCATGTTATAAATTGCCTACCGACACCTGTTCTCCAAAACACCTCACCTTTCGAACTCCTCTTCACACAACCGCCCTCCTATGCTTCTCTTAGGACCTTTGGTTGTCATGTTTTTCCATGTCTCCGAGATTACACGCACCACAAGCTTCAGCCCCGTAGCCTTCCCTGTATTTTCGTTGGCTATAGCACTAATCATAAGGGTTTCCGCTGCTTAGATCCCTCCACTTCTCGAGTCTACATCACTCATCATGCTCATTTCGACGAGACTTTCTTTCCTTACTCTAGGTCTAGCGTTCCGACCTCTCTCTCTCGTCTGGAACTCACCAATTACTTCGAGCACCCTTCGCCATCTCCTCCAACCTTCGACCATCCTCATCTGACGACTCACCCATGCCTTATATGCCTTTCGGACCCTGATTCTACACCGCCTCTAACACCTCCGACCGAACCTCCTCAACCCTTGCAAGAAAATGCCGAACACCTCCTCCCACCAATGAGCTCCCTCCTCAAATTCTGCAAGCCGTCGAACCTCCGCCACCCGCGCATGCACGCCGTCATCCCATGCAAATGCGCGCAAAATCCAGGATCTTCAAACCCCGATATCCGGTTAACATTAATTTGGTTTCTGTGTTTTCTGTTTCTGCAGCGTTGCCTGAGCCTCGTGGTGTTAAGACTGCGCTTGAAGTTCTGGAATAGACAAACTCCATACGTGAAGAACTCACGGCCCTTCATGACAACCGCACATGGACCTTGGTTCCGCGGCCTTCAAACACAAATATTGTTGGTTCGAAATGGGTTTATTGAACTAAGCTTCGGGCAGATGGCTCTGTTGACCGTTACAAAGCTCTTCTAGTGGCTCAAGAGTTTAGCCAAGTTCCTGGGTTTGATTTCACTCACACCTTCAGTCCAGTTGTCAAAGCTTCCACCGTTCGCATTGTTATTGCTCTTGCTGTGATGAACTCTTGGCCTCTTCGGCAATTAGATGTCAAGAACGCCTTCCTAAATAGAATTCTCTCTACACTGATTTTTATGGAACAACCCCCTGGCTTTGTCAATGACCGGTATCCTTCGCATGTCTGTCGCCTACAAAAAACAATTTATGGTCTTCGTCAGGCTCCGCTCGCTTGGTACCAGCGCTTTCGGTCTTTTCTACTATCTATTGGTTTTATTTGCAGTGCATCGGACACTTCATTTTTCGTGCTCAGCCAACACGCGACCCTTGGTGTATGTTGACGATATAATCATCACCGGAAACAACTCTTCTGCTATATAGGCTCTCATGGCTCGTCTGAACACAAAATTTTTGACCAAAGACCTTGGCCCCCTTGGCTACTTTCTAGGGTTGGAGGCTCATCCATCACCGACAAGCTTATTTCTCACTCAAACAAAGTACGCCCTCGACATTCTTCCACGTGCCAAAATGATGGATGCAAAACCCGTCTCTATGCCGTTAGCACCGGGCGTTACTTATGCAGCAGATGGAGTCACCTTTGATGATCCTACACTCTACCGCTCTCTGCTCGGCGCCCTCCAGTACCTTACCATCACGCGCCCGGACCTTGCCTACTCCGTTAACACTATGAGTCAATTTCAGAAGTCTCCTACTGTTGAGCATTTCCAGGGTTTAAAGCGTATCCTTCGCTACTTAAAGGGCACGGTCCGCTTCGGCTTGTCTTTCTCAAAGGGGGATCCTATCTTATGTGGTTATTCTGATGCGGATTGGGCAAGATGTCCGGATACTAGGCGATCCACCTACGGTTACTCTATCTTCCTCGGTCCTAATTTGGTGTCTTGGAGCGCAAAGAAGCAACCTACAGTTTCACGCTCTAGTTGTGAGTCGGAGTATCGCGCCATCGCCAATATGGCTTCCGAAGTTCTTTAGATCTCAAATCTATTGCGTGAGCTGTGAGTTTCACTTATCTCAACACCATGCATTTATTCTGATAACTTGAGTGCCCTTTTCCTTACACAAAATCCGGTTGCTCACAAATGGGCGAAGCACATTGATATTGACTATCATTTTGTTCGTGAGCTCGTTTGTTCAAATAAGTTGAAGACGCGTTTTATTAGTTCAGAGGAACAGGTGGCTGACATATTTACGAAGAGTTTATCGCGCAAGCTGTTCGAATACTTCTACTTCAAGCTTCGACTTTCTCCGTCTTTGCTTGAGGGGGGGTCTTGAGATATAATAGATACTATAATATCTTGTGTATCAAGTTCTCCAATATTATGTATATCTTGTAGATTAGATAGATTGATTTGTTTTTCTCTCTATATATATCTCCTTGTGCATCATTATTCATTGAGTGAAATAAAGGGAATTATTTCTCTACAATATATATATAGCGAGCGGATCTTGTGCTAAAAAATTATTTGTACTAAAATGTTTGATATAAAAGTAATACCTTATATAATGCAGGAAGTAATACCGTATAATGATAGTAATATTGTTCTAAAATAAGAGTTTTACCCTATTATAATGCAGGAAGATGTTTGTTAGGTATATAATGCATGTTTCTTAGGAATATAATGCATGTTTGTTAGATATATAATGTATGTTGAGGTCGAATATGCAAACAGAATCTTAAAATGGGTACAAAATGATAAAAATACCCTATAATGCAGGTTTTTTGAGATAAAATGACCAAAAATTCTGGTAAAATCTTGAGCGTACATTCATCAAAATCTATGGCGAGAATTTATTCTTATTTCTCATGGTAAAAGTTGTTTTCACTGGATCATGACCCTATATATATATATATATATATATATATATATAAACCCCACTCATTTGTTTGCTGTTGAACAAGTCTTGTGCCACTAGCTTCTGAGTTTGTGGGGTTCACTACCCTAATTGTGACGTTGAGATCTTCAATCATATTTCATGTATTCCGCTTTCTAGGAACAACCGTGTTCGTACTAAATTTAACTGAATTTTTATATTTATTTTTAAAAACAGCCATATGTTGACTTAGTAAACTGTGGAAACTTCAATTTGAGCTGACCAAACAACCAAATCAATCACCATCTTCATGAATAAATATACCAAGGAAATAATTTCTTCAGAAAAAAGAAAAACCACACCTATTTCAAATAATTCATTCGGTCCATCATAGAGGCTAGGAATCTTGAATTAACCATAGTCTCAGCTGAGAATCTTCCAGATATCCGACATATCGGGCAGACGAGAGTGTACGCGGCGGTCTCAATCAACAACGATCCACAAACCAACAAATGCAGCGTGGTTGACATGGTGGAGGGACCAACCCGACACCGAATTTCAGAGTGGGGTACACGATGGTAGTGGAGTCGAGCATCAAGACAGCAGGCGTGGATGTGGTGGTGAAGCTGATGTGCAGCAGAACTATGGGAGACAGGGTTATCGGCGCGGTGAAAATTCCGGTGAATAGTCTGTTTGAGCGTGGATGGGAGATTGATCGTTTTGTATAGGTTTGGAATGAAGTTTTTGGTTTCCAAGGGGTCGATATCTCCGGCTCCCAAAATTGGAGCTGTGGAAGCGGTAAACATCAGCCTCTTGATGGAAGGAGCGGCATCCCTTCCATTAGTATAATTGTAAAACTCGTTAGACGCCGTGATAATGCTTTTTGATATATGTTAATGTAAATTATATGAATAATTCTTGTGAATCTCGTTTATGAGCGACGTTAACAGAAATTCATTTGCTCGTTATTTTTTTAAAAAATTATTATTTGTTTAATTTAATCTCACGGCAACGCTTAGTTAATTTAGCACAACGCAAAATGCAGTGCATCAAACGGCCAACTTCCACATGAGGAGTGGTTCTACAGAAAAGAAACATCACAGAAATGAGTGAAATATATGCAAATCCACAACTTCCACTTTAATTAAAAAACAATCGAAATGCATCTTTTATCACAAATTCAAATATATGCATGACGCGAAAGAATTTTTGTTTTTCTTTTTATACTACACATAATAATAAGAAAATGAAAGGAGTGTAAATCTTCCTTTTATTGAATCATGTGATAAATTATGCATATAAAAACTCACTTCTTACATTGTTCATGACCACGAGCCCACTCTACTAGTATGGCCAGGCTCAGTTTTTAATTTTAATTAAAAAAATTAATTATTTGTAATAAGTTCAGGGATGTTTAGCTTGATAAAGCTCGGGAACCTAGCTCAACCCAAGTTCGATTTAAGCCCGAGTTTGGTTTACGAGTCGATTTTGAAATTTTTGGAGCTAATCCCGAGTAGCTCGCGAGCAGTCATGACTCATGCTTACCCCTTTGTTTATCACCAGAGTAGTGATAAATTGATAGTTCATAAAGGAAGATTAATCTTCATACGAACATTGAGTTTTTATTGTGATTTAATATTTATATCTGGATCAATGTTGTAAAATTCGGCATGTGCGGCTGCCTAGGCGTTATTAACCGTGCCAAAAAGAACTTGTTCGGGTGCTTAGAGATAAGGGTGAGCAAAATCAAATCAAAAACAGAAAATCAAATTGAACCTTCGGATTGAAAACATATTCGGTTTTAATTTGGATTAGTTTTTAGAAAAAGTTTGGATTGTCGGTCCGGTTCAATTTTATACAATATCTCACCCCTAAGTTAGAGATTCTAATTAATTTATCCTTTTAGAATATAGTTAATCATTTTCATCGCGGATAATTAGTATCTATCTGGAAACAATGGATTTTCAAAACTCCTGCATGTAGTTCATGAAAATCTAGGGGTGTAAATGAACCAAACTGTTCGTGAGCTACTCGGATCTCGACTCGATAAAAGCTCGTTCGAGTTCGTTTAGTAAAGCTCGTTTATAAAATGAACCAAACTTGAGCATCATAGTATTCGACTCGTGAGCTCGTGAGCAGGTTCGTTAGCTAAAATTAGTAAGAAATATAAAATAATTACTTTTATAAAAATAATATTTTTATGATTTAAGAGTAACAATAATGATAAATATATAAAAAAAATTAGAATTTGAGCATGAATATGATATTATTTTTGGAATAAATAACCTTTTCTTCAAAATAATAATGAAAATCTTAAATATATTCTAAATTTAGAAAGTTCGTTTAGGCTCGATAAAAGCTCGATAAAGTTCGTGAACATCAAAGTATTCGATAAAAAAATTCGAAGCTCGACTCGAAACTAAACGAGTCAAACTTAAGTACGACACTACTCGACTCGACTCGTTTCGATTACACCCCTATGAAAATCACAACACTCAGACTTTTTTTTTTTTTTTGATACACACAAATTATTACAGACAGTCAGACACTGAGATACATTGTTTATGCAAAGTAGACGGAATAACATTTTACATGAAGAAATAAAAACTGATAGATTAATTTGAAAGAGCGGCTTCAACCGTTGAGCCGAGTTGCGGATCCAGAAAGCTTCTATAGGGGACATCATTCGATTTTAAATAATAATAGAAATACAAAGTTAATTAAAATGAAAAAGTTTTTTTTTTACTCCACCTTAACATTCTATTTTTCCTTGTTTTCATCTCTTTTTCTTCTTCACCTATACTACAAAAACAAAAAAAAAAAAAAAAAAAAAACTCGGCTAGGGTCATTTGCGGATCTACATGTTGGGTAAGGGGATCCAGCCCTCTGACCGATTTTTTTTTTTTTTTTTTTTTTTTTTTAACGTTTTAATGGGATAAAGATCCAAAACGAGAAGAAGTGAAAGAGCTAGACTGAACATAAGAGTATGAGAGGGTTGGGGACGAAGAGGAACTAAAAATGTTTTCGTTTAATTCAATTCTACATTTTTTTTATTATTCAAATCTAATGAAGTCCCCTACGAAAAATCCTAGATCCTATATTCGGATGGGTACACCGAGCACGTTGAAGGCTCGGTTGATTAGGAGCGCGGTGACGGTCCACATAACACCTTTTTCAGGCTCAACATGTTGGATAGGGACAATGAAAGAGCATGGTTCGCTGAAACTGTATCTAACATGCAGTCTCCCGTTAGGACAGTCCTCCACAGGGTAAGTCACGACATCCTCAGAGCTCATCCCCATCTGGAAAAGCTCACCCAGACCTATTCCGACTCGACCCACGTACCTGTCTGCTCCGAGGGTTCTCTCACACTTGAGCTCCACCACGATCTGGGCTTGACTTTCCAGAACATCGTTGCTTAGCTGGTACTCCACACTAAAGTCCCAGCTTGGGTTGGTTTGTCCATCTCGGTCGGGATCGCTTTTGATCACAGTCGCGGGCAGCTCGTCCAGTGAAACATTGGCGTACACTTTCATCCTCCCGAGCAGCCTCACATCTTTGAGATTCTCCGCTGAAACCAGAGTTAGCCTCAGACTCCTCCCAATCGCGACCCGGTGTGCTGCCATTGATGAGAGAGTATTCTTCTTTTCTTTAGGGTTGTTACTGATATCAATGGGGTAATGGAGTGGACTATAAATAAGAACGAGAGCCACAATAATAATAAATTTATTATTTATAATGTGTATAATAATTCATTATAATATGTGTATGATACTTCATTACAATGAATTAATATATTTAAAGTACTATAATTATGTATTTTATACGTTATAATCATGTATCACACATACTGTAGTTTCAACGAGATGTTGGTTAGGGAAAACGCAGAGTAGCCTCCTTTCCTCGGAAGCATTTGTCACCCAATTCATACAAGAAAACATAGCCAAGCCATAAACAGAATCGAGCTGTCGATTTTATAGCTTGTGGAAAAATTACATCTGATAAGAAACGGAAGCTTGGTCAAATGGTTTAATCCTGATGTAAATATTATAAATCACAGTAAAAAACTCATTGTATGAAAGTATGAGTCAAGCTGGCTCATGATCTAAACGGGATCAACTCGAAAAAAATTCAAAATTGACGATTCATATTAATCGAGAGATAGAGAGAGTTGTGATAAGTGCTAACTAAAGTTTGTAGTAAATAGGAATGAATCTCAGCCATTGGATTAATAGCATCAATGGTTGAGATTAAAGCATCAAATATTGAAAAATTAAGCATAATTTCGTTCGTGCTTAATTACTTTATAAATCGTGCTTAATTGCATTAAGCACGATTTATTTTAAAGCAGTTAAACATGAAATCAGGAAAAAAAAGTTTAATCTCAACCATTGATATTTATAGATGAATGGTGTAGATTTATTCCTATTTAGCACAAACTAACTTTTAGTATGTAATCCACTCCCTATATATATATATATATATATAGGGTAGTGATCAGGTGAGAATAGGAGTTACTATGAGAAATAAGAATAAATATCGCGCGTCCATCTCATCAAATCGACGAACAGGATAACGTGACATTTTTGCCCCAATATCCTGCAGTTTTAGCCTTTAAAGGCTAAAACTGTAAAAACACTCAAACATAAACAACAACCTTCATGTTTAGCCTGATTTTCTTCATTTTTAGCCCGGTTTACTTCATTTTTAGCCCGATTTACTTCATTTTTAGTTCAATTTACTTCATTTTTACATAAATACGAATTCAAAAAAAATTAAACATTTACAAAGACCAACCACAAACCTACCACATCCTGCAGTTTTCCTCGCTTTTACTTCAGTTTTGAATAAACACAAATTAAAAAAAAAACTAAATGCAATAATATCAAATATCGAAATTTACACAACTGCTACACGGTTTCATTATTACGCTGTTTCATTACAACTTTTCAATACACTTTTCGAAAAAAACTCTTCACATTCAACAAAATTTCAATTCCTCTCTCAAATTTTCTTCAGA
>JAPKLW010003070.1:12608-52082 GCA_026898455.1 Plectranthus barbatus | reverse complement strand
AAGAGGAAAGCTTAATTCCACAACCACGGCAGGGGTGCCCTTTGATGCCCTGAATCTCGTTCTTGGGGATAAAGGATTGAAGATAATGATTTGGATAATATAAAAATAATAATATAACTATACTAATATATAAATAGGGAGTGGATCATATATTAAAAATTAGTTTGTACTAAATAAGATTGAATTTACACCACTCATCTCAAGAAATTTTCTATGTTTAATGCCAAACCTGTTAATGAACCTTAAGCATCTCATTTTATCCTAAGTAAGGATCAGTCCCCTATCACTGATTCTGAAATATTTGACATGAAAAAATTCCTTATTCTAATGCTATAGGATCTGTCATGTACTTAATGGTAAGAACAAGGCCTGACATAGCCTATTTTGTGAGTGTGTAAAGTAGATATATAATAAATTCAGGTAAAACCACATTGGGAAGCTCTAAGTGGCTGCATTGATTCATTAATTGTACTCAGCATGTTGGATTAAAATATTCTAAGTGTGCAAATGGTATTAAACTTGTAGGATATGTAGATTCCAACTATGCCAATGATAGAGATGATAGACAATCTACTACTTCATACATTTTTACTCTATGTGGCTCTTGTATTAGTTGAAAATCTCAGCTTCAACCCATTGTTGCACTTTCAACAACTGAATCTGAATATGTTGCAACAACAAATGCTATAAAAGCAGCCATTTGGTTAAAAGGACTATTATCTGAAATTAGTTATTTGAATGCTAAACATGTTGTTTTCTCAGATAGTCAGTAAGCTATTCAACTATGTAAAAACCCAGTTTTTCATGATAGAACCAAACATATAGATGTTAGGTTTCACTTCATTTGTGACATAGTTGAAAAGGAGTTAGTCTCTTTAGAGAAAATTGCAACCCAATTTAATCCTACTGATATGGGAACTGTCTCTCTGTTGAAAAGTTTACTTCATGTAAAAATATATTAAACTTTGATAATGGCTGATACTATGTGTTTCTCTTATCTCAGTTTAATTATTATGTATTTATGAACTTAGTGTTCACTTTTTTGCTGAACTTTGTGTTTGGTTTTCTGTGATGCAGGTTCTATCCCTTCGTGGTCATGTGCCTACTCCTCAGCCGGGCACCACTTTGTGTGTGCCCAGAAAAGTCCTTGGACATGAACAATGCAAGGCACCAGCTATGATGATCACCTTTAATTTATAAAGCCCCTCCTGCAAACTATAGACCTAAGGTGGAGGGTGTTGGAATATGTAGGCCTAGTTTTCTACTTCTCCCGAGCCTAGCTGGTTTAGTGGTTGAGTTTGGGTTTGTTATTTCTTTTAGAGCCCAACAGAATTCTGTTAGCCCGTTAGACTCTTTCGGCCCATATATATAACTAATGTCGGAGTCTTGGTTCCTAACATAGACAATACACAATATAAAAAATAATTCTCTCTATTCTAATTCATTAGTTCCGCTTACCTTTTCGACCTATCCCAATTGTTAGTCCAGTTTCCTAAAATGGCAGACTTTATCACACTCACTAATAAGTTATTAATTTCACTACACTCACAAACATTAATTATTGTACCATTTCGATTTGGGACTAATAATTAGGGACGGATGGAGTAGTACCCAGAAATGTTCTAGGAATATTCTTGTTCCGGAGGATGAGAATCACTCCCTGCCCTGGTTGTCTATCTCAAAGCAAATTCTCTATGGTCATCTTGCTTGCACACACAATTCCATCAAAGCAATCCATATACCTTGTCCAAGCTCAACATTGAAATATCTTTACACATATATATGATGTTCACAGTTCTAATATCTCAAAAGAAATTATCTTTTATATCTAAAATCGATGGATTAATTCCTAAATCTATAAACCACGAAAAATTCATTATATATCATCTTTGAATCTTCTAGTCTATATTTTTATTTCGTATATCATTTGACGCAATTGTGACTGTTTTTCATGGAAAATATTTGTTTAGTTGTGTAGAGGTTTGCCAGCAACTCTTATGAATATTTTTATGAAGGGATGCATTTGTTCAAAATTAACCGTTAGAAGACATTTTTAATATCTCTTATTATCTATTTTTTGTTTTATAGATAGAGAGAATAGATAAAGGGTGAAAACAGACATATATATTGTAACACTCAATATAAATAAAATCTTGTGTATATTCTGTGGATACACTCAACTTTACGAATCTCGTTGAACCATTGTTCTTGAGTGCATATTTGTTCATAAAATATTTGTAGGGAAGGTTTATCTCAACACGATGAAATGGAGCACACTAACAATTAAAAAATTTACATTAATTTTTTTTAGGGGAAAATTTTGCATTATTAATGTTCATATTTATGGCCTAGAAAAACTTAGAAGTGTAATTATAAGATCAAATTATTAGATTGTGTAATTATACCATAAGTTAAAATTTCTCTTCATAAAATGACAGATTTTCTTTGGTAATTAAAAATCTTTGAATAAGAAATTTTAGATTTAGAACCCGTCATTGTCTTTTCCAATTCCTAATTTTAAAAGTTAAAAATATAATTAGTAAAAGTTGACTTTTATGCAAAATGACTTGTACTTTTCTGTCAAAAAACTATACATATATTTTTATTTTTTTTCTACCTAATAAGCAAAACCCCTAACCAAGAATTTTTTCCCCCCAAAAATAGTCATGTAATATATAAGGTAATTAATAGAAAATATGGTAAGTATGCAATTACAATCATTTATAATTAACTATTACAAATTATATTATTGGATATATATAAATAATTTTTATTACTAATTATAAATGATTATTAATATTGCTCATATATTTGTTGAATATATTATTTATTATTACAAATATTTATTTTATTATGTATTATTCATGTAAATAAATAAAATATAAATTTGTAATATAGCATAAATTAGTTTCCGCTTTTAGGTTTATTATTTTATCATTAGGGAAATTTTTATCACCGGATTCAATCTATATATATATATATATATATATATATATAGAGTTGTGTTCATTTCCGAACTAAGTACTGTGAATGAACAATGAACTAAATATTAACCATAGATTTAAATAATCCAGCGGTTGATATGATGACATGTGTCAAATGAAATTTCTTTTTTAATATCATTAAAGGGTATTATAGGTAATGTATGTATTTTATTATTATGGTCGGTTATTATTATTAGGTAGTAAATATTATTATATTTTATAGTAGATTTGATAATTATGGTAGTTACCTAATTTTTTGGGATTTAATTTATTTAGCTTCTTTTAGGGTTCAATTAATTTGTTAATTCACCCTCTCCTTCACGATCGTCCACCCTCTCCCTCATGATCGTCCACTCTCTCCCTCACCATCGTCCGGCGACCAGCCCTCTCCCTCACCATCGTCCGGCCACCAGCCATGGCTCTCCCTCACCCGACGTCGTCGCAAATGCCGGCGAACACGCCGGCTGTATCGCTGCACGGCGAGTCAGTCGAGCCCGCCACCCTTCGTCAATCGCGCAAAACACCGCTAGGCCAGGAACGCGCAGATCTGCGCTTGGACACACTCGCCGTCGCCGGTCTGAAACCGGACGGCCACCATTCTCCCACTTATTCAGTCGCCGGCACCGGCATCGCTCAGGCAGAGGGAACGCCGTCGAGTGAGAATCTCAACCATCGAAGAAGTCGGACGTGAACTGTCAAAGATTTTATTTTATTTTCTGTCATATGCGATTGTCATTTTTATTTTATGTGAGTGTCATTTTTTATGAATATATGTATCATTCTTCGAATCCGGCTGACACTTGGTGGATCGCCTTCACGTCTAGATTTTATTTTTTTTCTATCATATGCGATTGTCATTTTTATTTTATGTGAGTGTCATTTTTTATGAATATATGTATCATTCTTCGAATCCGGCTGACACTTGGTAGATCGCCTTCACGTCTAGATTTTATTATTTTTGTGTCATATGCGATTGTCATTTTTATTTTATGTGAGTGTCATTATTTATTAATAAATGTATCATTCTTCGAATCCCTGTTTAACGAATAATTTAAATTGTTTATACATTAAATGATAATATATTACTGGAAGTTGAGAGAATAACCTTATAATGACACACAAAGTCATAAACAATGACACACAAAGCAATAAACAATGATAACGATTAACTTAAGATTATGGAATAAATCGTGGTGCATTTTCTCTTTCCAATTTATTTGATAATAATGGAAAAAATCATTAATGACAACCAACAAATATGCTAAATATTCGATTAAATTTGTCTAGATCGTGAGTTGATCCTAATTGGTAACTGTCCCCATAAATTTCGACTTTCAGTTTTTAATTGTGCGGTTTTTTTTTTTTCCGTTTATGCCCTTTAAATGACAAAAACTAGCCTATTTAATGATAGACGGAAAGATTTAATCTGGAACGTAGATGTAAAAAATGGATGGCCAGATTTAGTTCTCTGTTCATTCACAGACACTTGTTCAGCCTAGATCAAAAAAAAAAAAAAAAAAAAAAAAAAAAAAAAAAAAAAAAAAAAAAATATATCATATCACAAGTCCTCTTTAGATGGGAGATGAGAATAAATCTTGTCCTTTTATTTTATAAAATATGTGGTCCAGATTTGATCTACCTAATTATTGTATTACCTAATTTAATAATTAATTAATTTCATTAAGGGCTTTTTAGTATTTTATCATATCATAATTTGATTCTTTCCTAACTGATTTATACAATAAACGTGAGAAATTATATTCTTCAAATCTTGATCAAGGATAGCTCCAAAGGCTGTCGTTTTTCGAGTAATAATCCGGCGACTCCTCCTCCTCTGCCGCCGACTTAATCCGCGGCGGGCTCAGCAACATTCCCTCCGCCATGTCCACCAGCAGCTTCGGCATGTCGAACATGGCTTCTTCGTCGATGAATTCGTGATCACGACTCGTCGTCGTGGACAATGATGAGCCCAACTGCCTCTCCTTGGGGTGTGGCCGGATGGCGGCTGCAGTTTTATGGCGTCGATGTCGGATCTGAAGGGCTTATCTCTGGGCAAACGAGGCGAGCCGGGTCTGCGGTCGGTTAGGATCTTCTTCAATGTTGCTTCTGCTTTGTTTTCTTAAATTTTTTATTCTATTTTTCCAGTTCCTGTTGCATTTATGTAAGTTACATTATTTAAGCCTGTAAATATGCATTATATATATACCTGTACAGTTGCAGTATTTCATGGTTTCATTGAGTTTTTAGTATATAGTTGTTTATTTTTTTTTTGTATAAATTGCATTATTTAAGTCTGTAAATTTGCATCAAATACGCCTGTAAATTTGTATCAAATACGCCTGTAAACTTGCATCAAATACGCCTGTAAATTTGCAGTATTTCATGTATTGATTGAGGTTTTAGAATAAAGTTGTTTATTTCTTTGGTGTAAGTTGCATTATTTAAGCCTGTAAATTTGCAATATATACGTCTGTACATTTGCATTATATAGGCCTGTAAAGTTGCAGTATTTCATAGATTGATTTAGGTTTTAGAAAAACTTAAAATACTGTTTCTGCAACCCAAATAATTTATTAAAATGTTGAATGTGAAACAACCAACACTCTGTAACCAAATCCAAAATAAAAAAAAAAATATATGAACAAATTAGGTTTCAAGCGTTCACGAAACCCGACGAATGACAAAAGAAAAAATCGCTGAAATGGGTTTCTTTAATAATCATACTATGCGAATGTATACCTTGTTGTCGGAAATTTTAACGTTTGCAGACTTTTTTCTTATCGCGATTGAATGTCTGTGTAGAAACGAAGATTTCTGCAGAAATTGGGTTGAAAGATATTCAGAGAAGTTTACTGCTATTTTTTTGGACGAAATTTGTTTTTGTTAATACTATAAATTTGGAATGCAAATCCCACGTACAGATCGTGTGTGAAATTCTAGGGATATTGAATTAATGTGGGTGGTTGACGTTGCACTTTTTACAAATTTACCCTTACTTTGCAAGTTCTTTATATTACCGAATGCATGTTTATAAAATCGCACCCCAAATTGATCTTATCCGTCCAAATCTTGTTTTTGATGGCCCAGATTCATTCTCATCTCCTATCTAAGGGGGCACTTGTCACTTTAACGCACCCCTATATATATATATATATATATATGAAAAACCATAAGTTTACAAAAATAATTATACACGAAAAAGAAATAAATGTAATGGTCCTAGAAATAAAAAATAATACTCCCTCCGTCCCGTTACAATTGTCGCCTTTCTTTTCGGCATGGAAATTAAGAGTTGTGAGTGTAGAATGAGTTAGTGGGATTAATATTTTATTGTTGAGTGTGAAAAAGTTGCCTTTTTTGGAAATGTGACAATTTGGTTGGGACGCCCAATTTGGTAAGTGTGACAATTCAAGTGGGACGGAGGGAGTATCATTTATGTAACATTAATTCTTAATGAATAGTTATGAGAAATATAATGAATTGTTGTATTAGGTATTTTAAGTATTTTGTAATTAATTGAATTACAAACGATAATTATGGTAAAATTATTTAGTCTCTAATATTAATCAATCACATTAATGTTATGCATGAATATTTCATTTTATCTATTTTTAGTGTATAATTAATTTATATTTCATTATTGATTACATTTAATTTGATTATCATAATTATATGTGCATACCATACTTGATTGAATTTTCTCCACCCAATCACCTATAAATATTTCAAGCATAGTCTTTTACTCCATTCTCATACCATCCCCAACGGGAGTCCTTATTATCGCAGCTACGGGATTATGCCGGCCAAGGCGTTTCCAATGTTGTTGCACTGTTCAGTGGTATCAAATCGTTATTTTATTTTATTTATTTATTTTTTATTTTTACACTTTTTTTTTTAGAATAATTTTACAGAGAAAAAAGAATATGACTGGAGAATGAGAAGATTGAAGATTAAGAAGAATAGCAGTTTTTCTCTTGCTCAAAACAAAAAATGAAGACTCACACATCTTAAGAATCTTGCCAGATTCAGTCGAAGCCACGCCATTATGTAGACTGTCTATATTTTGTTTGTAAAGAGCAACTAAGAAGATGTATTTCATTTTCAAAGAATTTGAATACTATTTTGTATTGGTAATTTTATTTGTTTTTTTTCAATAGATATTAGAGCGTCCAACAAATTGTGGGTGGTTTATAATGTACACTAGACAATTAAATATTTTATTGCAATTATTTTTAGTGAAATGATTTTATTTGTTAATAATTACTAAATTTTGTATTGGCAATTGTATGTTTAATTTTAATTATAATTTTTCTTTTCATATTATTGTTGCATTATCATGTCAATTGAAGTAACTCTCATTTCTGAATTCACTTTATCATATTAATTTTGTTTTATTTTTAAAATTTGGATTTAGTTATTATCATATTAATTTATTTTCATTGTAATTTTGTAATTAATGTAATTTCATTTTTTTAAGCTTTTCTGAATGAACTCAAAAATTATTAATCTGACACTTAATTTGTATTTATGTACGGTGGAGTAATTAGTGGGTGGTAAGTTTTTTTCTTTTATCTTTTGTTTATTCATTTGATTTAATTTCAATTAATTAGATTTGTGTAATTGTAAAATATTCTATATTTTGATTATATATTTTTGTAAACTCCAAACTTCACCTTATCAAACACTATAGGTATTCTATTTGATTTAAAGATGTTTATTTTCTTTTCATGTTGGAGTGGAATACAAAAAAATCATTTCATTCACAACCACCATCCAATTCAATTTATAAATCTCAATATAAAGATTATGTAATATAATTTTATTACATTTTAAAAATTACTAACGTGAATGTTTAAAAAACATTGGAAATAATTATTGTGTTATCAAATAAAATGTCTTATTTTTTTTTTTTCACACAAAAAAGTGGATTTGCAACAAGATAACAATCACAAGTAAAAATAACGAACAATCTAAGACATTATTATTTTTTTTTTATTCAAAATGCAAAAATTTGTAGCTTTCCATTCTATCATGATACCATAAAAGATACTCCCTCCGTCCCACCTCAATTGTCCCACTTTCCTTTTTCGTTCCTCCCACATCAATTGTCCCATTACTTAAAAAGGCAATTTTTTCACACTCAACAATAAAATATTAATTCCACTCAACTTACTTTACACTCACACTCCTTGGTTATTGTGCCCGGTCAACCCGGGACAATTCAGCCGGGACGGAGGGAGTAATATGTTCTTGAGCTGGGAGGAGTAGCATGGATAGACTTTGAGACCTCTTTATGAAGAAATTTTTATACGAAGATCCACAATTTACATGTCAATTAAAGAAAATAGTTTAGTTAAATGTAATATTACCAAAACTTGGAGATATATTTTTTATGATTGTTGAAAGTTCATGTTTAGTGAATTTTATTTATCATTATGTTGTGTGTGACATACATAACAAAAAATAATATAAACTCATGTTGAAAACACTAAATAAGATTGTTTAATTTTTTATTACTCCCTCTGTCCCAGATGAATTGTCCACTTTCATTTGGCACAATAACCAATACGAGTAGAGATAGAGAAAATTAATATTTTATTAGTGAGTGTGTATTAATTTTTTATTTTAGGTTATAAGTGGACAATTAAATGAAACTCAAGAGTGAAGTTTATAGGGACATGCATTACGCTATAAGATGTATCTTAAGGTTAATTTATTTTAATATCTAAACTAAATTTATAGCTTTTATTACATAAATACTTGATATTTTAATATTGATGAGAGTGACAAAAGGAAAAGGTATAAACCACAATATATAAATATGCATAGATGATGAAATAGATGATAAATGGTAATAAAATGTGCGTAGAAAGAATCAAATGTGTTATAGTCTATGGTACCCTCATCTTAAGTGGACGAGAGACTCAATGTCGAATCTTCCCAAAATTTAATTTAATTTTCTTATTTAATTTAAAAATAAAAGTATGTGTACGAGAAAAAACAAATAAAATTGTAAACTAATTGAGATGAATTAAATAACTTGAAGCATAAGCTCCATCATTTTTGAAGATTGAGCTACATAGTCAATCTAATATTATTATTTTTACTACTATATACATATTTATATAATACATAAAATTCATTTGATTTAATAATAATTTCTTAAGAAAAATATTTAAACTGCGCATTGCGCAGCTAGAAAACTAGTTCACCTTACATCGACACCAGACGAAACAATCATTCAATGTTAATTTTGATATGAGATTTGACTTTTTTTTAATATATAGTTTTTTTATCACTGTACAATTATTTGTTAAATCCAATTAAATTAGGTATTTTGTTTGCTCATCTCCTATTTTTGTGTTTTTCTTTACTTATTACACAGCTTCTTCATGTCCGTACACCTCGAGTTTTCTTCATTTCCAGAGGCTGAAAGAATTGTGATTATTATTATAATTAGTCATTATTTATAATCACTGATCAATTTTATTTTATGGATTGTTAAGCACCAATTAAAAAGTTTTAATTCAGGATCACAATTCTTGTTGGCTAGCAAATTGAGAATGCTCAATTGAAATAAAAATAAAAAAACATATTTATTAAAATTATAATAAATTGATAATGGTATGAGCTTTCATATAATGCTAAAATATAATATTCTTCTATGCTAACATTGTATTAAAATCAACCCCTTTTAATAATGAATACCTCAATAGCTATTTGAGGTTAAATGATCTCGCGATACGAAAGTATTATGCAAAGCTGTCTATAAATCACAATACACGAATTTATATAAATAAGTATTAAATATAATGAGAATTACATACATGACAATAAAAGTAATGGAAATTAATAATGCATGCAGAGACCAATTATTATTATTATTTTTTAAATTAGGGTACTAAATTCGAACTAATTTTAGAAGGCGGTGTCAATCCAGGGCCCGAATATCATTTAGGTAGCTATAGCCGCAGATACGTAAACACATGAAGAAGTTGCAGGAGGGACAGTGAAATCCACGATAATCATATTCATCATTATCCTCTCCGTAGATCCTGCTGCGACAAACGTCGCAGCGCAGCTTTGTGGTTAGAAGTGAATACGTGAGAGGGTGCGGGTGGACATCCGCCCCAACTGCATACCGGTGTCCAAACTTGATGTTTCGATACAAACCAGAGGTAGCAGGAAAGCACTTGGGATGGAAGGAGGTGTCGCAGTCGCGGCAGTGGTACATCCACCTCTTGGGATTCATTTCTACTCCTTCACAGGCGTCGCAACAGAAGCGGTCGGGATGGTTGAGATTTGCATCATATGTCAGCGGCAGTGGATGCTTCTCCAGTTTATGCTTGTTGGTTGGTGTCAGCAAAACACATCCAATGCACACGATGAATTCACAACTCCCGCATTTGTATGACATCCCAGTATAAGAAGCATATCCACAACCACGGCAGAGCCATGTCCAGTTATTGTTGGGGGTTAAGTGTAGATAATGATTAGGATGAGCCTGGTGTTGGATGGTGTTGGGCAGGGACGCACATCTGATATCTGCATCAAAGTCGCATTTTGTGCAACTGTAAACTAGGCCGTTTGTCAGGAACCTACAAATGTCACAATATCTCCCGAAGTCGAGTTTGGGACAAGGTTGAAGGACTAGCTTGTGATTAGCCATGTGAAGTGGATGAGAGTGGAGCTCCGGAGGTAAGAAGAAGCAGGCCAAGTGGAGAAAGTATTTGCATTCACTGCAACTCATCATGTATGTCTGTTGTTTCTGATCAGATATAATAGGCATTGTGCAACCATCACATATTATTGTCAATTCTGATTCATCTTCATATTCATCTTCATCCCCATCATCATCATCTTTGATATGATCCGATGAGACTACTAAACTCATGATGAGCTGATGATGATGATAAGGGGTCCAATACTTGTGGTCTTCAACAACGATCATTTTTTCTTCTCCTCCTATCTCTTTGACAACAAAAGGTTTGATTATCTCTTCATACACGTCGTGCATTGGAAACCGGATCAGACCCTCAGCATTGGTCTCACTCTTATCCTTAATTCTGGCCACAACATACAACTAATCAGATTAAGAGAGAAATATGCTTAATATAATAATGGCCAAAAACTATTTTTTTTGAAAATATAAAGTTCCCAAGTTCTTCTATATACTTGAAAATTATATTGCACTGCAGTCTTTTGTGGTTATAATTTTATGTATATTCATAATTTTTGTAAAACCATGAATCCATATATATTGTTGAAAATGTTATACTATGTTAATTGAGCCTACGATTTTGCTAATATAGGATTGGATAAGTATTTTTGACCTGATAAGAATATTACAATATATGATATGACATAGTTAGATTGAAAAATTTTAAAAATTATATTTTATTCAATTATTTAATACTCCTTCCGTCCCAAGTAAATTGTCTACATTTCCTTTTTCATCTGTCCCACAATATTAGTCCACTTTCCTAAAATAGCAAATTTTACACACTCATTAATAAAATATTCATTCAACTACCACCCACTACCACTCACATGCATTGGTCACTGTGCCCGGTCAAATGTAGACAATTTGACCGGGACTGAGGGAGTAATACATTTCTTATGTAGAATAGTATATTCTCACTTTTACCAATTAGACAAGGCAATGAAACAATAATAATAGTGCAACACGTTTCTTTAAAGTCCGGCCTATTATTAATTATTATTGGCAGTTAAAAAATCTTAATAAATAAAAAAATCAATGGTGCATAAACATTACCATCATTTGAGTTGAAAGTTGGAAAAATTAATGATTTTCTTTTTTTTTAGAAACAATGTCATAGATTTCTAGAATTTGAATGAGAATTGATCAGTTAGTGATTTAGTATATATAATCGATAATAGATACTCCATTTTTAGTAACGGGATAATTGAGCTGAGACATACGGAAAAAAGAAAGTGGGAAAAATTAAGTTAGGATTACTTACAAAGTAGTAGGGGGTTTGGTGGCGCACTTGATGTGGGCAACATATCCGCAAAGCTGACAATGATACACCCAACGGTTGAGTTGCAAAGTTTTGCGGCATACATCACATGGATAGTTAAAATGGATATACTCGACGGGGAGATAGAAGGCAAGAGAGAGAGGGTGGTGGAAATCAGCTGTGGCAGGCAAGGTGGCGCAACGCTCGTGGATCCAATACTGGCAAGTGATGCAGACATAGAATCTGCCCGTCTCCATTGCACCGCAGGCATCACACTTGAATGAATGCCTTCTCCTCCCCAGAACCAGAGGATGCTTGGGGTGACTTGGGTGCATCATGCTTGTCTGCACATGATCACCTACGCCCTCGGCAGCAGCACATGCCAGGTGGATCTGAAACCTATCGTCTGAACTTGTGCAGAAATAGCCAATTGCATAAATTCGTCTTTCGCAGAATGCACACATTGAAGCATCGCCTACTTGTTGGACGAGCGTGTGTTGGGGGTGCAATGGATGCCTCATCTCTCTCGCCATTTCTGCACAGTTTTCATGTAACAGCCTTACATTACCACATTTCTTGCATCCGTAGGCCGCCTCTTCCATGAAATCCCTCCAACACCCCTTACAATAACGTCCCTTCTCAGATTGTATGAGGGAGAGAGGATGGTCATGGATGAAATGATCCAGAGTCTCCTCTTCCTCCTCCATCTCCATCACTCTCTCTTTCTCACTCATCATCATCATCACACCTTCTTTTTTCTTGCTCTTACAAAAATAAAACTTATGCATCCAACTGAATTAATACTTGTAATATGCCAACGATCCCAAGCAAAGTATCAACCAAACTATCATCTTTAAACAAAGAATCTACAAAACTATCATCTTTGAACATTTTTTAATTCTGAAAATGTGGTAAGGAATCAAACTAAAAAAAGAAAAAAGTTCAAAAAGGACGAAATTTTAATTAAATAATTTGATAAAAGTGAAGATAACGTAAACTTCATATAGGTAATAGGAGCAAAGTATATATGCATCTATCCTAGGAAATTATTTAAAGAGGTTAAAGAATTGCCTTATTTTTTCCTTTGCTTTTGCTTTTTTCCAATGATATTTAATTTTGTTGTATTCATGGTGGCATATGCATTTTGTGCTTAAACATTCTCAAATACAACTTACAATTTATGAAACAATATTTTTCTTTTATTTTCTCAGCAAAAAATGGTGATAGAACTTTTTTATATACACAAAACACTTGTATGTTTAGTTTGCATATAGCAACCTTTTTAATACGGGTATTTTGCATTACATTAATTCGTTTTTGCCTCCAAAACTTAGTCCGAGTTAACAAACAATTTGAAATACCTCAACCTTTTTTAGAACATATCCGAATCATTTAGCAATGATTCCAATATTGGAGCTGGAGGGAGAATCTTGGAACACTTGAGAAGGTGTAATGTGCTATCTTTTAGTTAGATAAATGTATATTACATTTGTAATGAGTACAACTTTAACTAATAGGAAGCAAACATCCAAGGAAGACTATAATAATCATTAATTACAAGACAAGTGTTAGGAAATTTGTTAACAATTTTCTTATATTATGTTATTTTGATGGGTTAAAATATGTAAAAGCTATCACAGGTTGTCTCTAGATTAGTTTCAGTAAGATTTAAAATGTAAAGTCCTGTATAGGCTTTTTATCGAGTTGTAAGCTGGAGCTAATTTGAAGATTGACTTGACATTTTGTGATTTAGAAAAAAAAAGGCAAATAAATGTAAAAACTAAAGATTGTTAAGGAAGAAGTAATTAGGTGATAAGTATTTGACCAGATATGATATGTGCCTATTTGAAATTGAAATAATAAACAACCACACATAAATATTGCAAACATATTATAGATAGTAGAATATTGGATTGTGTCCAAATAACTGAAAATACTAATAGCTTCTATTTTATAATTTCCACTAGAACACAAACCCCATAAAGTAATTGGACAATCTACTATTTTGTGCAACTGTAAACTAGGCCGTTTGTGTGGAGCCCACAAATGTTGCATCTCCTCCAGAAGTCGAGTTTGGGACATGGTTGAAGGACTAGCTTGTGATCAACCTCAGCTTCATGATGAAGTGGAAGAGAGGGGAGCTCCGGAGGTAAGAAGAAGCAGGCCAAGTGGAGAAAGTATTTGCATTCGTTGCTGTTGCTGCAACTCATCATGTATTTATGCTTCTCAGATATTATAGGCGTTGTGCATCCATCACATATTGTCAATTCTGAGCCATCTTCGACGTCGTCATCATCACTGATATGATCTGATGGGACTAAACTCTTGATCAGCTCATGATGATGGTGATTAGGGGCCCAATACTTGTGGTCTTCAACAACATCCATCATTGCTTCTTCTCCTCCTCTCTCTTTGACAACAAAAGGTTTGATTAGCTCTTTAGATATGTTGGATATTGGAAACTGATCAAACATTGAACATTGGTCTCATTCGTATCCTCAATTCTGGCGACAACATGCAACTAATCAGGAAAAGAGATAACTAATGTGTTTAATATAATATACTCTATCTATGTATTAAAGTAGAGTAGTGTAAAAAACTATTTTCGCCAAAATTTTACATTAATTTTAGTTTTTTATTTATTCTGTTATAAAATAGGTATAAAATAAACAATAAGTTTTTTGATAGGTTAATTTTGTAGAACAAATCCTTATAAAAATTAGATGTATAATATAAAAATAATACTCCCTCCGTCCCGGCTGAATTGTCCCGGGTTGACCGGGCACAATAACCAAGGAATGTGAGTGTAAAGTAAGTTGAGTGGAATTAATATTTTATTGTTGAGTGTGAAAAAGTTGCCTTTTTAAGTAATGGGACAATTGAGGTGGGACGGACGAAAAATGAAAATGGGACAATTGAGGTGGGACGGAGGGAGTAATATAACTATACTAATATATAAATAGGGAGTGGATCACATACTAAAAATTAGTTTGTACTAAATAGGATTGAATTTACACCACTCATCTCAAGAAATTAATGGTTGAGATGAATATTTTTTTCCAGATTTCATGTTTTTTTGCTTTATAAATCATGCTTAATCGAATTAAGCATGATTTATAAAGCAATTAAGCACGAACGGAAATTATGCTTGATTTTTTAATCTTTGATGTTTTAATCTCAACAATTGATGCTATTAATCCAATGACTGACATTCATTCCTATTTAGAACAAACTTTAATTTTAGCACTTGAGTGGATCTCTATATAAATATATATATATATATATATATATATATATATATGCAACACGGGTGTAAATCTAGTAAATACTTACAAAATAGTCAGGGTGGTGGCGCACTTGACGTGTGCAACATATCCGCAGAGCTCGCAATGATACACCCAACGGTTGATCTGCAAATATTTGCTGCATACATCACATACATAGTCAAACTTGACATACTGGAGGGGGAGATAGAAAGCAAGAGAGAGAGAGGGTGGTGGTGGAGGTGGTTGAAATCAGCAGTGACAGGCAAGGCAGCGCAACGCTCGTGGATCAAATACTGGCAAGTGATGCAGACATAGGATTTGTCTGTCTCCATTTCGCCACAGGCATCACACTTGAAAGAATGCTTTCTCCTCACTATAAAAAGTTGGTGGTGGGGGTGACTCGGGTGCATCACGCCAGTCTGCACATCACCTACGCGCTTCAAGCCCCTGGCAGACGCGCACCTCAGGTGGATCTGAAACTTATCGTCTGAACTTGTGCAAAAATAGCCAATCCGATTTATGGAGGTTTCACAGAATGCACATATCTTCCAACCAGAGGGTGTTTTTTGGACGAGCGTGTGTTGGGGGTGCAGTGGATGATTGATCTCTCTTGCCATTTCTGCACAGTCTTGATGTAGCAGCCTTTCATTACCACATTTCTTGCATCCGTAGGCTGTCTCTTCCGTGAAAAACTTCCAACAGCCCCGACATACATGATCTCCTTTATCAGTTTGAATGAGGGAGAGAGGATGCTCATGGATGAAATGATTCAGAGTCTCCTCTTCCTCCGTCTCCATCTCTCTCTCTTACTCACTCATCATCATCATCACGGCTTTTATTTATTTTTTTTTTCTTGCTCTCTTACCAAAATCAAACTTATGCGGATTTATTTATACTTAAAATAAATCTTTAATCCATATCTGTAGTTAGTTTTCCTCCCATGCTAGCAAAGCATCTACCAAACTATATATCATCTTAATTTGAACTTTTTCTAATGCTGAAATTGGGGTAAGGAATCAAATTAATTATTACTTTATTTCCATGTTTCACAAGTTTGAGTTCTGAGATGATTAGATAAAAGTAAAGATAATATTATAAACTTCAAATAGGAGCAAAGAATGTATGTATCGAATCAAAGACACTATTTAATTAGATCAAAGAATTCCCTCACTTTTTCTTTATTTGCTTTTTCCATGATACCATTTTAAACGCTTTGTTCTTTTCTAGGTGGCGTATGCATTATGTAAACATTCTCAAACACAACTTACAATTTATGAAACAATATACTCCCTGGTCCCGCAGATTAGTCCACTTTTCTATTTTCGTTTGTCCCACCAGATTAGTCCAGTTTCCTAAAATAAAAAAAAATCTCCTCACAACAATAAAATATTAATTTCCACTACACTTGCACAAACATTAGTTTATGTGCCGAAACCAAAGTAGACTAATCTAATGGGACGAAAGGAGTATTTCTTGTGGCAAAAACATGATCATAGACCTTTTTTATAAACGCAAAATGCCATGTGCATTTATTTTGCATATAAAACAACCAATCTATTAATTAGGGTACTTTACATTAATTCATTTTCTAATATTTATACTCTTAATGACTTATCGTATATTCCTTCCGTTTCAATTATTTGGTCCGGATTACTATTTTAACGTGTTTCAATTATATAGTCCAATTTCAATAGTTGATATTTTTTTTCTTTGGTAATTTACCATCATACCCCTGAATAATTGTGGAAAATGAGAATATTAAATGTAATATTATTGTGAAAATAAGAGGTTAATTAATATTTTAAATAAGGATAATATTGGAAATTTATTTGAATATTAAATAAATCTTGACTTGTGCAAGATGAAACTGAACCTAATAATCGGAACGGAGGGAATATTTCCGAAAAACTTTTATATATGACTATAAAAATAAACGAAACTAGAGAACCTTCAATTCATTGCCTCCCAATCTTGGAATACTTGAGAAGGTATTATGTGCAATATAATTTTCATTTATATAAATATAAATGTATATTACACTTGTGATGAGCACAAGTTTGACTAGCATCATATAAGAACATGGTGATTGGTAAGTTTTCTCTAGAGTTTGCCACAAACATAAAGAATATTGAAATTGATGAGGAAAGAGACTACAATAATCATTAACTACGAGAGAGAATTTTAAAAGGCTCGATTGTCGCCATATGCTTCACTTGATAAACTAAGAGAAAAATAAATAAACAAATATATAAATAAGGCAATTCGAATAATGGAATGAGATCCAAACAGTCCAATGTTCCATGAATCTTTATGCACATAATGCAAGAAGCAACCTAAATAAATATATACAAGTTGATGCTATTGTGTGCTCATTTGATAGAAAACATAAATAAACACATATTTATTAAAATTACAATAAATTGATAATCATGGGGATGGGGTATATGGCTGGCAGCCGAAATTGGAACAGGCAAAATTCTAATGGTATACCCGATATTCGATGGTTTAGTCCAATTGACATCTCTAAAAAAACACATGTCTTATATTAAAATATGTTTTCACCAATAAATACTTTAATTTATTCTTTATAATATGGAGGGGCATGTTATGCGCTACCTCTGAGGTTGCTATGCATAGCAAACACATGAGTGTCTATTAAACATGATGCATGAATATAAAATTATTATTTAATTTAATAATAATATACAAATGGATAAGATACACAAAGCAATAAAAGTACTGAAAAATACGGAGATTCGTCAATCTTAGAAGCCGAATAAAGATAAAATCTTTACAATCGAGGGCTGAATATCAGATAGGCGCAAATGCAATCTGCCGCAGCTCTACAAGCACATGACCATATAATCAAAACAGAGGGAGTAGATTTTTTTCTACCTAATTTACCATATAAACAGTGGCGGATGTAGGATCTTCGAGTCGTGGGGGCTGTATTACACTCTCAATATAATATAAAAAAATTAAATTTAAAATAATTTAATATAAATAATATAAAATTTTAAAATAAATATATAGTTTTTGTACTAACAATAATATACGGTAAATAAATTTGATATTACTTAGTTGCTATAATAATTAGACAATTAATATTCTCATGATGTCATCGCAAAAATATATTAGACTTTCAGTTTTAATATTTACAAAAACTCATTTCTCAATATAACGTATAAAACCATTATATTGTTTTTTTCTCTCAATTTTTATATCCATTTTTGGTAAATGATCATTTTGGGGCGCAATAATGCCGAGTACAAAATAGAGACTACAATGTGACAAATACAGGGCTGACATAGTCATAGTGACTTCCATCAATTTTGAGTAGCGACGTCCATCCATTATTGAATAAGGGTTTTTTTTTGTTCGTCTTTTTATGTTTCTTTCGTTCTTTATTGAATTAGGGGAAAATTGAGCATTTTTATTA
Organism: Plectranthus barbatus; assembly: GCA_026898455.1. Classification (NCBI taxonomy): domain Eukaryota; kingdom Viridiplantae; phylum Streptophyta; class Magnoliopsida; order Lamiales; family Lamiaceae; genus Plectranthus; species Plectranthus barbatus. Next base: position 33,412 of record JAPKLW010003070.1, on the reverse strand, counting down.
AATCAAATGTTGGGCCAGGTTTTTTATATATATTCAGTATTGGGCCAAATTTTGTTTATTTAATTAAACAATGATAGAAAAAAACATGACCCGTCTATTTAATTCAATGTTGGGCTAGATTTTGTATTTAATATTAGGCCAGATTATTAATGAATATGACCTTTATTTTATATTTTCGGCCCAAGATTCAGTATTTATTTTGGACCGAGGGGTTGGCATTTGGATTATAGACGTGTCGATGTTTAAATTTACAAATATGCTATAGATAAGTGTATGTATAAAAAACTTGTTTGTAAATTTTCGTGGGGTCGGGCGCCCCCTCAGCCCTGGGGTGGCGCTGCCCCTGCATATAGACATCATCATCCTCTACGAAATAATTATTCAATGTTAATTTTGATATGAGATTTGACTTTTTTTTTACATATAGTTTTTTTTTTGTTGTTAAATCCAATTAAATTAGGTATTTGGTTTGCTCTTCTCCTATTTTTGTGTTTTTCTTTACTTATTACAGAACTTCTTCATGTCCGTGCACCTCGAGTTTTCTACAGATCCCAAGGCTGTTAGAATTGTTATTATTATTAATATTAGTCATTATTTATAATCACTGATTAATTTGATTTTATGGATTGTTAAGGCACCCATTAACAAGTTTTAATTCAGGATTACAATTCTTGTTGGCTAACAAATTGAGAATGCTCAATTGAAAGAAAACATAAGTAAAAACATATTTATTAAAATTATAATAAATTGATAATGGTATGAGCTTTTATATAATGCTAAAATATTCTCCTAACATGGTATTAAAATCAACCCCTTTTAATAATGAATACTTTAATAGATGTTTGAGGTTAAATGATTTCATGATATGAAATTCTTATGGGAAGCTGTCTATAAATGATAATACACGAATTTACAAAAATAAGTATTATATATAATGAGAATTACATACACAGCAATAAAATTAATGGAAATTAATAATGCATGCAGAGACCAATTATTATTATTATTATTTTTTTAAATTAGGGTACTAAATTAGAACTAATTTTAGATTAGGGTCAATCGAGGGCCAGAATATCATTTAGATTTAGGTGGCTTCGGCCGCAACTACGTAAACACATAAAGAAGTTGCAGGAGGGACAGTGGAATCCCCGCTGATCATAGTAATGACTTCTGTAGAGCCTGGCGCGACAAACGTCGCAGCGCAGCTTTGTGGTGAGAAGTGAAAATGTGAGAGGGTGCGGGTGGACATCCGCCCCAACTGCATACCGGTGTCCAAACTTGATGTTTCGATACCAACCAGAGGTAGCAGGAAAGCACTTGGGATGGAAGGAGGTGTCGCAGTCGCGGCAGTGGTACATCCAACTCTTGGGATTGATCATATCTACATCTTCACAGGCGTCGCAGCAGAAGCGGTCGGGATGGTTGAGATTTGCATCATATGTGAGGGGCAGTGGGTGCTTCTCCAGTTTATGCTTGTTGGTTGGTGGTAGGAAAACACATTTGTTGCACAACATGAATTCACAACTGCCGCATTTGTACAACATCCTAGGAAGGAAAGTAGATCCACAACCACGGCAGCTTCCTAGCACATGCTGTCTGGGCCAGTTAAACTTGAAGTTAAGATAATGATTTGGATGAGCCTTGTGTTGGATGGTGTTGGGCAGGGACGCACATCTGATATCTGCTTTGAAGGAGCATTTTGTGCAACTGTAGAGTAGGCCGTTTGCCCATGACAAACAAATTTGGCAATATCTCCAGAAGTCGAGTTTGGGACAAGGTTGAAGGACTAGGTTGTGATCAGCCTCAGCATCGTGAAGTGGATGAGAGGGGAGCTCTGGTGGTAAGAAGAAGCAGGAAGTGGAGAAAGTATTTGCATTCCCTGCTGCTGCAACTCATCATGTATGCCTGCTTCTGATCAGATATAATAGGCATTGTGCAACCATCACATATTGTCAATCCTGCAGATTCATCTTCATCTTCATCGTCCTCGTCCTCGTCATTGATATGATCTGATGGGACTAAACTCTTGATCAGCTCATGATGATGGTGATTAGGGGCCCAATACTTGTGGTCTTCAAGAACGTCCATCATTGCTTCTTCTCCTCTCTCAATATACTCGAGGGGGAGATAGTAAGCAAGAGAAAGAGGGTGGTGGTGGAGGTGGTGGAAATCAGCTGTGGCAGGCAAGGTGGCGCAACACTTGTGGATCCAATACTGGCAAGCGGTGCAGACATAGAATCTGTCCGTCTCCATTGCGCCGCAGGCATCACACTTGAAGGAATGCCTTCTCCTCCCCAGAACCAGAGGATGCTCGGGGTGACTCGGGTGCATCATGCTTGTCTGCACATCACATACGCGCTTCACGCCCTTGCCAGCCGCACATGCCAGGTGGATCTGAAACCTATCGTCTGAACTTGTGCAGAAATAGCCAATTGCATAAATTCGTATTTGGCAGAATGCACACAATGAACCATCGCCTACTTGTTGGACGAGCGTGTGTTGGGGGTGCAATGGATGCCTCATCTCTCTCGCCATTTCTGCACAGTTTTCATGTAACAGCCTTACATTACCACATTTCTTGCATCCGTAGGCCGCCTCTCCCGTGAATATCCCATAACAGCCCTTACATAGATCTCCTACATCAGATTGTATGAGGGAGAGAGGATGCTCATGGATGAAATGATCCAGAGTCTCCTCCTCCTCTACTTCCTTTTCTTCCTCCTCCTCTCTTTTTTTCTCACTCATCATTATCGCACCTTTTTTTTTCTCTCTCTTTACCAAAATCAAACTTATGCATCCAACTGAATTTATACTTGTAATACGCCAACGATCCCAAGCAAAGTGTATATCAACCAAACTATCATCTTTAAACAAAGAATCTACAAAACTATCATCTTTGAACATTTTTTAATTCTAAAAATGCGGTAAGGAATCAAACTAAAAAAAAAAAAGATAAAAGTTCAAAAAGGACGAAATTTTAATCAATTAAGGTCACGTTTCACAAGTTTGAAATCTGAAATAATTAGATAAAATTTGATAAAAGTGAAGATAACGTAAACTTCATATCGGAGCAAAGTATATATGCATATATCCTAGGAAATTATTTAAATAGGTTAAATAATTCCCATACTTTTTCCTTTGCTTTTGCTTTATTCCAATGATATTTAATTTTGTTGTTTCATGGTGGCATATGCATTTTGTACTTAAACATTCTCAAATACAACTTACAATTTATGAAACAATTTTTTTCTTTATTTTCTCAGCAAAAAATGTTCATAGAACTTTTTTATATACACAAAATACTTGTATGTTTATTTTGCGTATTGCAACCTTTCTAATACGGGTATTTTGCATTACATTAATTCATTTTTGCCTCCAAAATTTTGTCCGAGTCAACAAACAATTCGAAATACTTGACTTTTTTTTGAACAAATTTGAGTCATTTAGCAATGATTCCAATCTTGGAGCTAGAGGGAGAATCTTGGAACACTTTTTTTTTTTTTTGAATAAGTTTACTATTAATCTTAAACACACACACCCACTCATACGCCCAGATGTCCCCCTGGAAGCTCGAATCTGCTGTGATGTCTCAGCCGCAGACAAGATGCTTTAACCACTACACCCCGAGCGAAGGGACATCTTAGAACACTTGAGAAGGTGTAATGTGCTATCTTTTAGTTAGATAAAGGTATATTACACTTGTAATGAGTACAAATTTAACTAATACCAAGTAAGTAAATATCGTAGGAAGAACATAACATGGGACAGTTCAAGAACATAGTGATGGGGAAGTTTTCTCTGGAGTTTACCGCAAACATAAGAGGATGAAATTGATAAATTACCTCGAGTAATTAAGAAAGAGATTATAATAATCATCAACAACAAGACAAGAAAAAATTTAACAGGTTAGATTGTCATGATATGCTCCACATGTAGATATATATTGGATGGTAATTCGTGCGGATCGGATCCATTAAGTCCAAATCTGTCCATTAAGGAAATGCTTAATCCGTATTCAAATCCATTTCATTAAGCTCAAATCCGAATCTGCACGATAAAGATACAAATCCAACTTGTACATTTAAGTATGTTAAGATCTCATTTTCTCCTTACAAAAACAGATTGTAAGGATAGAGAGCTTTCATCATTATAAAGTGGTATTGTTCAAGTTTCCAGTTGATGTGGGATACTTTTAACAACTGACAACCGTTATTTGGAAACTCATTATCAAACTTGACTAACTCTGATACCATATTAAAATCTCATTTCATCTCTACAAAACCGGCTTATGAGTAGATAAGATTTTTACTATTATAAGGTGGTATACGCTCACATATCCAGTTGATTTGGTATACTTCAACAAAACATCTAATATTTGAAGTTTTCAATTAAAAACAATATTTTGATTTTTTTTTCTACCTAATTAACCTGTATTAACGTATTAAAAAGATATTATTTATTTAATATTATATGTTTTTTTATTTAACATCTAATAATCACGATAATTCATAAACACAATCTTATTGCTTTAAATATATTTGTAAACAGTCTAAGGCGATGACAAACAATGCATTTTGAAAAGTAAAGAAAAATCAACATCTGTTATTTGGTATAATCAACATTATTTATTTAATTCGAATTTACTATGAAGTAACTAAAGTTAAATTGAATACTTGGAGTAGCATCTCCAATTACAATTGTTTTCTGATAAAAGAATTTAAAAGGTTAAAAGAATGTGTCATATAAATTCATTCACATGATTTTTTAAAATATTGTGAAGAAGAGTACTATTTTGACAAGTTATGATCATCTGTTTCATTTGAAATTTTAAACTTACATAAGACAAAACATAAATTAAGTCATCTATATTTTATTTTAGTTGAGTAAAAGATGAATATATTTATTTTGGGATTAACATGATTTTGAAAATTAAATACTACAATAAATTAATAATAACACATACTATAAAAATGGTGACCAAATATTTTTAGGGCGGCGCACCTCTCACACAATCTCAGGGCTGGCCCTAAAGGTAGTATACGTCCAAGTCTCCCGTCGATGTGATACTTTAACATTGGCGCACAATATTCTATCAAGGCAAGCCATAGCTTCTCCAAACTCAATATTGATAGGTTAATTTCTTGAGTCTTCTAACCTATATTTGTATTTGAGATATCATTTGGGGCAATGCGTGAGTGTGTTTTTTTGGAAAATATTTGTGTAGATGAAAAGGAGCACACTAGCAATTTTACATTATTAATGTTCATATTTATGGCCTAGAAAAGCTTGTGGCGTCGAATTATTGGAATTAATTTGATTGTGAAATTATACAATAAGTTAAAAAAGTGTGTTTTATAAATTAAAGCACATGGTTTAGAAACTCACAACTTTCAAAGGTGGTTGTATGGAGTCTGGTAGTAGTACTAACTACTAAGATTCTGAATTGAATTCAGATGTTTAATCGAAATTAGGGATAAGGGTCACATTGACCCTCCGACTATTATGATAAGAGCAAATTAACCCCTCTATGACTCTTTGGCTCAATTTAACTTCTTGACTTTTAAATTGACTCAATTAAACCCTTCAACTTTTAAAATGATTCGATTAAACATTTCAACTTTTATAATTCCTATTATACCCTAATTTTAGACTAGTTTTGTTTAGGAACTGATTTTTGAATACTTTTGTATATAGTTTTATTTTTGTTATTTCATGTATTACTTTAATTAATTTAAATTAATATAATAAAAAAATAAATCTAACTAAATTAATATTTTTTTCTTTTTAATAATAATTTTATGATGCATAGGATGATTCCTATGTCTAATCTCACCCTATCTTTGTCTCATTAATTGTATATCGGGGAGGTGGAGTTATCAACTATGAAATATATAATATATGATAACATATACTTCCTCCGTCCCAACTTAATTGTCCCACTTTTCTTTTTTGTCTGTCCCAACTCATTAGTCTCATTTCTAAAAAATGTAACTTTTTCATATTCAACAATAAAATATTAATTCCACTCAACTTATATACTCATACTTCTTGATTATTGTGTCAAAAGTGAATGGAACTATTAAGCCGGGACGGAGGGAGTATATGTTAGATGTATCCATTATTAGGCTAGCACTTAATAAAATTATTCAGAGAACTTTTGAGTAGAAAGTTTGGCAGAGTATCGGCTCAATTTCGCACAAGATTCTCGATGATGATTCTGTCGAAGTGTCGAGCTATTTATAGGCTGCCTTGGGCGACAATTTGAATTCTTCCCGTTAGACTGTAAAATCCAGCCATTAGAGACAAAGATTGGGTCGTCCAATCATAGCCATTCTTCTGCTATGCTCTGCCGCCTGCTTTTCACTTTTAGCAGTGTACTTTCCACCTACTTTTGTCAGACTAAGTTTCAGTCCGAGGAATCTAAGTTTTGGTTACTCGTACTGACTTTATGATTGATCTTTAATGCACCTTGTGTAATGACCCGGTGCCGGAGCGGGGAGTGAATGCCGGTGCAGAGAAGTACGGACAATGAGCGGCTCCCGTAAGACTTCCATTAGTTGAGCGGAGGGTGACATGAATGAATCGGGCCCACACTAGAACGAGAGAGATTCTGAGGCTATACAAGAATGGGACTGTATAGCTAAAGAGAGCTTAAAGGATTTGATAGGTGTTACTCATACCAACATGGTGCATCATCTTTTCCAGCACCCATTCTATGAAAACTTCAATGTTAAGCGTGCTTGACATGTGGTAGAACTAAGATGGGTGACCCCCTTGGAAGTTTCTAAGGGTGCGTGTAAGTGAGGACAAAACACGCTAGAAAGGACTTGTGTTGTTGGTCTATGGGGTCAGCCGTCAGTCTGGAAGCTGGTCAAGGCCATTGGTGGGTAACGTGGCCGACCTCGGGTGAGTTCGTTCGGGCCCTGCGCAAGGATGACACGCATAAATCGAGAAATGGTCCAATTTTTTTTCTAAATGTAACACCCTAAATACTTTATTTAAAATGTTACCATTGCAATTGGATTCAAGTACTTTAAGCATGTTGTAATTGATTAATTCCAAACCCTAATTAATTTGGTTCAAATTCTATGGTTTTCAATCCAAAATCTATTTTCAATTGAAGGACCGAGAGATGAAAATTGGATTAGGTTTATAGTTGTTAATTTGAGACCGAGAGGAGATAATTAATAACAGAAAAATAGAATTAGATACAATTGTTTTCTATCTCAAAAGGAAGAATCAGTTGTATGGTTTTAATCTGCATCTTTATTAATATTATTAACTTGTGTTTTTGAGACCGAGAGGAGATAATCACTAATTAATAATCTAGGTTTTAATTGTCTGACCAAGAAATTAATTCCACTTTCTTCAGATTTCCCACCTGGATAATTATTTTTTGGTTTGGATTGATTGATTATGCATGTTGTTTGGATTGGTTGATTTCCCTAGAATCTGTGCTTTTTATTTATTGAAATTTATTTCAAAAAGTTATTTTCTTATTTGAAAACAAAACCCTAATCTAATTTTGGATTTGCTCAAACAAAGAATAGATATATTGCATCTAATACATGAAATAATTTTGTCGCACTATCCATGTGGGTTCGACAACCTTCGGGTTATAAATTTTATTTGTATCGCTACACTATAATTTATCTGTAATTTTTACAGCGATCAGGCTCATACGTATCATTCCCCACGCCTTCAAGACCACCTTGCCCTCGAGGTGGATGACTCAATATTGGCCGGAAAATGCGAACACCCCAGATAAAGCCAAAAAGAACTCAAAACTCTAAAATACTTCTACTTCCTCAACTCCATAGAGGACTTTATTGTAGCTCAACATATCCGGAATAACACCTCCGGGGTCAAAAACCAAACAAGATTCTTGAGCCATCGCAAGACTAACAACATTAGCCAATTGCTCATCTAGACTTGGCCTGCCATAAGCCCCATGGAACAGCGAACAACCACTCACTTGCACAATGTCCAGGTCACTCAACTCAACCACTACATCCATTTCAGCAATATTTCCTCAGGCAAGAGAGAAGTAAACTTCAAGCCTTCGGGTACAGTCAAAATATTCAGCACAACCCGATTCCCGGAATTTCCCGTGCCTAGCACCATTCAATAATTCTACATCACCATTGTTTTGATTCCCAACTCACAACAATTAATATGCAGAGCTTCCATATCAAGAACCATACATTCACCATAATTCCCAAGCTGACACAAAAGGGGTGTAGTGATATATGGTTCCACCATTATGACCATTTCAAGACTATAACCCACACCAAGAAAGTAGTTAGCGTGGAGAGTTTGGAGGTAGTCACAATTCTTATCACATTTCACCTTCAAATATGCAACCTTCACCCAAGAATTAATGACATAGGAACTAAATGTGAAAAATATCACACTCTCATCAGCATTTGTAGGTCTTATATCCTGAATAAGCAAATTCTTCCCTTTTAACAAATGTAAACATAAATTCCACCATGATCATTAAGAAACGAATGTGAAAGATACTTGTCCTCCATGTGTGCAAAACATTAAACCACATAATTACCAGTATGAGAAAATAGTTCGGAGGAATTTTACCAAGAACGTATTCCAGCCCAAATACAGATAGGTTGATCGTGGTTCGTGTGCAAGCTTTAATTGAAATAAGGCCACCTCCAGGATCAAAACTCCAAGTACTTTCCTCTTTAATCTTCTCAAAGAGGAACTCCTTTTTCGGAGAGCACGCAACCCTCTCAATCAATTGATCTAACAGCTTCCATGCGGATGGGACAACTAAAATTTCAGCATCCATGTTTTTCTTCAAATATCTTGGGGAATGCTCAAAACCTTGATCCTCCGCATGTCCAGATACAAGGAGAAATGTATCTATGGCGGTAGTGGTGGAGTAAATTGGTTGTGGGGATTTTGGGGGCTTTGGAAGGACGTCTGTTTGAGGCATATTTATGGTGAGAAATGCAGGGCCTGATGGAAACAAAGGGGACAACAATGATGTGGGAGATGATGGGCACGGTTGTTTGTTCAGCATTTCTCCACAATGTGATGAGTCTTCTATTTCGGTTTCGTGAGAAAGAGAAATAGAATCTGAATCAACATCATCAACAGGAGAGTGGTTTACGTGAGAAGGTAGTGGTGAGATTAATGGCGCCGACGTCTCTGTGGGCAACGACAGTGATGGCGATGAAATGGGTAAAGTTCTCATTCCCAATTTCTCAATTCGAACATTCAAATCTTCCATCATCCTTTTGAACACTGAATCATAAACAGAGAAACCAAAGCGCTGTTGAAATCGGAATCGAAACTCCGGCCATGTTCTTAGCTGATTGTTCGCCAAAGAACAGAGCAACCAATCATCGGCTTCCCCTTCCATGTGATACGAGATAAGCCGCACTCGCCATTCTTCAGGTTTATTGTAAGAATCAAAGAGACTATCGATTTGAGAAAGCCAACCTTTTGGGTCACATCCTTCGAACACAGGCACCATAGCTTTCGAGCAGCTCAAGCTCCAGAAATTGTAGGAAGAAGGAACACAGAGAGTAGACGAGAGGAAGGAGATAAAGTTTAATTCATTTCGTTGATTGTTCTTATCAACATTACAGAGGCAAAATATACTCCCTCCGTCCCATTCGATTAGCTACTTTTCATTTCGACACATGAATTTTGGAGTTAATATTTAGTAGCTAATTGTGATCGTTAATAAAATTGTCAATCGTTATTAACTTGTTTAAGTCTTACAAAAGTAAATTACGATTGCCAATTTTATTACCGATCACAATTAGCTACTCCCTCCATCCCATGTAATTAGTCTCATTTGCTTTTGGCACGATAACCAATGTTTGTGAATATAGTGAAATTAATATTTTATTGATGAGTGTGAAAAAGTTTGTCATTTTAGGAAATGAGACTAATAGATGGGACGAACCAAAAAGGAAAATGGGACTAATAGAGTGGGACGGAGGGAGTACTAAACACTAGCTCCGAAATTCATGTGCCGAAATGAAAAGTACCTAATCGGATGGGACGGAGGGAGTATAAAACATAAACATCTTCTAACCTAACTAAGTGGGCTTCCAAGTATATTTATTTGGGCCACCAGATTGGGCTCATACGTATCATATTATTACCAACATAGACAATACACAATATCAACAATGACAATATCCAGAAATGTTCTAGGAATATCCTTGTTCTTGAGGATGAGAATCGCTCCCTCGTTGTCTACCTCAATGCAAATTCTTTGATCATCATCTTTCTTGGCACACACAATTCCCTCAAGGCAATCCATACCTTGTCCAAACTCAACATTGGAATATCTTTACACATATATATGATGTTCACAGTTCTAATATCTCAAAAGAACTATCTTTTATATCTAAAATTGATGAATTAATTCCTAAATCTATAAACCAAGAAAAATTCATTATATATCATCTTTGAATCTTCTAGTCTATATTTGTATTTCATATATCATTTGAGGTAATTGTGGTTGTGTTTCTTGGAAAAAAAAAAAAATTATTTGTGTAGAGGTTCGCCAACAACTCTTATAAATGGTTTTAAGAGAAACACGTTTATTCATTAGCTCGAAATTCCTGCAAATATTCTTATGAAGGGAGTCATTTGTTCAAAATTAACCGTTAGAAGATAATTTTAGTATCTCTTCTTATCTTGTGTTTTATAGATAGAGAGAATATATAAAAGGTTAAAACAGACACATATATTGTAACACACAATATAAATAAAATCTTGTGTATATTCTGTGGATACATTCAGTTTAATTTACGAAGCTTGTTGAACCATTGTTCTTGAGTGCATATTTGTTCAAAACAGATTTGTAAGGAAGGTTTATCTCAACAAGATGAAATGGAGCACACTAACAATTAACAAATTTACATTATTAATGTTCATATTTATGGCCTAGAAAAGCTAAGTGGAATTATAGGATCAAATTATTAGATTGTGTAATTATACAATAAGTTAAAACTTCTCTTCATAAAATGATAGATTCTCTTTGGTAATTATAAATCTTTGAATAAGAGATTTTAGATTTAGAACCCATCATTGTCTTTTCCAATTCCTAATTTTAAAAGTTAAAAATATAATTAGAAAAAGTTGACTTTTATGCAAAACGACTTGTAGTTTTCTACTAAAAAACTATATACTCACACCATTCCATTAATATTGTTCAAACTACTATTTTAGGCTGTTTTTAATTATATGGTCTAATTTTCATATTTGATATTATTTTTTCAAGTAATTTACAAATGCACCATTGGATAATTTTTTTTTAAAATGAGAATATTAAATATAATATAATAAAAATGAGAAGTTAGTTAATGATTTTAAATGAGGGTAATGTTGGAAGTTTGTTTTAATATATTGTTTCCTTATATGTTTTTTTGACATACTTGTAAGATCAATGAATATCATATAACAAAAAAACGTCGGAGGGAGTATATTTTTTCCTACCTAATTTACCATTATTGCAAAAATATTATTATGTCACACTATATTGTAAAATAAAATAAAATTTAAAAACTATTAGAATTTCACACTACAAAAAATGAAATAAAACAAGAAATAATATTAATACATTATACTTCAATATATATATATATATATATTGGATTTCAAGAAAACAAATAAAAGTGAAGTTTATTATTATACATTTTTCCAATGAAAGAAAGAGAGAATAGAATTAAACTAAAGAAAATCTAATTAAAAGTGGTTGTAAAGTAAATCTGATTTGTTTGGTGTGTGATGAAGTTATTTAAACAACATAATATTCCTTATTTTATAGTAAACAAGTGTAAAAATTTTAGTTGTTAATTCCCAATATAGGTTGTCTGTCTCTGCTTCGACTTGAAAAAAATTAATTAAAGTAATTGCAAAACTATAGTGATATACCCTACACAGGAATATATATGTTTATTTTTGTTGTATTGAAAATTCAAAAAAAATTTGAAATGCGCGTGAGTTTGAAGATATTTATTTCAACGTTAAACAAATCATTTTAAAAATATGTAATTAATGAAGTGATAAGGTGAACGGCGAAAATACAGTCACATAAAAGAAAGTGGAGAGAATAAAAAAATGAATTAAGTCAAAAATTGTTAGGATTCTCTTTATAGAATTCCTTCCTTACTTTTTATGTTTTGGTAGGTCAAAGAGTGTAAGCCATCTTAGTCAGTTTTTTATCAGTTTCTAGAGTTCTAAACAGTAATCCTTGTATAGGATCGATCGAGTTGTAATAGAACTTAGGCTGAAGACCGAGCAAAGGAGAATGCTCGAGAATTGACTACCAGTACACCTTGACAAGCCTTAACTCTAAAACTGAATAGGAGCACTCAGCATGAGGGTCCACTATACTGACAAGGAGAAGTTAGTATGAGGGCTTACCCACACTGACAAGGAGAAGTCAGTATAAGGGTACACCATACTGATCTGGAGAAATTAGTATGAGGGCGTTTTCCATACTGACTATGGAGAGTCAGTATGAGGGTATACCATACTGACTATGGAAAGTCAGTATGAGGGCTAAGCTGTACTGACTAGACAAAGTCAGTATAAGAGCCTTTACCCTCAAAGAGAGTTAGAGCCATTCGAAAAGTATTCGAGGCTCAGTCAGACTAGGCATATTCATGCCCAAGTGGAAAGTTAGTACGAGGTTATCCAAATCCTTGATGACTCGGACTAAAACTTGGTCTGACATAAAGTTAGTGACGAAGCAGAGAAAAGGAGAAAAGCAAACCTAAGGCATGGGCTATGATTGGACAACATCATCCATGAGTCTAACGTCTGGATTTATGTGTCTAACGGATAGTATTTCAAATTGCATGAGGTTCACCTCTATATAAAGGTCAGCTCTCCAACCTTAAACGGTTACGAACTCTGGATGAACTCAGAACTAACTCTGAAAAATATAAGAAGTCTTCACACGACAAAGAGCATTTCTCTGCAAGAACTCTCAGAGTTTCCGTGTTTCCTTACACGAGAGTTGAGTCTTCGACTCAAGTTTATACACCGTGCTATCTTCTCCTAGCACGAGGCTAAAGCTCTTCGCTGAAGCTTTTCTTTGGTGAATATATCTTCCTGAGATATATTCATAGCAGTCAGTCTCCTAGTCTGGGATTCTGATTCTCACGGGCGTATGCCAACCACCTGAGTTCTGGGAAGAAAGAGTAAACATCCAACCAGTTCTGGGAAGAACAAGTAAACATCCAACCACGGGAAGGACGCTGCAGGGTGCGTCCCCACTTCAACCTGAAGACTAAGTCTGCAAGGAGTTCCTAGGCGAGTGCCACAGCTGACCGGAGGACGGAGGTGCCGACGGACTGTGTATAGATCGTAAGGAGGCTTGTATCTACTTAGTGAATTATCCGGACCTTGGGTCTGAAGAGTGGATGTAGGATATTGAGATCCGAACCACTATAAATGTTGTGTGTTCTTTACTGCTTTATTTGCTTACTTGCTCTATTTTATGTTTCACAAACTGACTCTAAAACTGACTGTTAAAACCTTCAATACTTATCCAAGTATTGAATAGTACATCTTGTGAAACTGACCTAACACGGAGCAGACCTTAAGTTTAATCTTATACACGCAAACTGACTTCACTCTGTTTTTCAATCAAGTGCACGTATACGATTTATTACTTCCGCTGCATACATTAAATAGTCCGCTGCACGTATTTGCACTCTGATTTTGGCACCAACAAAAATATTATAATTTAAACATAATGTTTATGTTATAATAGTCAAAGAGGACACATGAACTTCCTACCAAGAAACACAAATGATGAGATTGTTTTTACTTGAAAACTTGAACTAGTGAACACAAAATAGTTTGATGTTGGAACTAATCAATTGAAACAATACCGTATAAAAGTCAATATCATTGAGAGAATTAACTGGATATCAAAATAGAGATTTTTAATAATAGCATATTGAAAGTTTTCCACACAACAAAAAATAAAACAAATCGTTTAGTATTAAACTTATAAATTATGAATTAAAACTCATCATATCAAAAAATAATTAGACTTATAATTTGTCGCGCCCCCAAACCGGGCCTATGCGACAGTCCCACGTGCGACGCAATGCACGCTAAGGGAAGTTGTGGTTTTAAGAAGAAATATTTATTCATGCGGAAGCAAGTAAAGAATCGAACGAAAATGAAATAGGATAATGAGGTTTAAATAAATAGTTCGCAGCGGAGATTAGAATCAATTAAATGGTTACAAGCATGATGAGGCAGTAAGTTAACATATGCTTGAAAGGAAAAGCGATAAATAGTTCGTAGCGGAAAATGGAGTCAAATAACTGATACAAGCATGATGGAACAATATTTTAAGTCATGCTTGAAAGAATGCAAAAGGGGCATATTTCAATTTAGAATGCAAGTACAAATGAGACTATGTATGAAGACATAGCTCGTCGCTTCGATACCGTAACCAACAACTTAAATCATGCTAGAAGAACGAGAACGATTAGCATGCTTAGGCAAGAATGAACCATAGGAGTAATAAGAGGTTTCATGAGCTAGCATTTAATCAATCAAGCCCTCAAGAATTCAAATCATCTCAAGATTTAAAGGAAGTGCGAATCAATCATTCAAGTGTTTGAAAGCTTAGTACAAAATGAGATTGAGAAAGTTTAGATCGTAAATCCAAGTAATCATGGGGGTGCAATACATGCCATTCAAAAGATATGATTAAAAGCAACATGGATTCGAAATTAGTACAAACCGAATAATTAATACAAACATGAACCCATTTCGGTTTCCTCCTTCGATCCCCTCCTCATAACGTCACCTTCACCTTCATCAATCGGTACCTACATGCAGGGAAAACGCACATAGGGGCTAAATACACGAATGTACCCAGTGGTCACGGTGTCCCGAAAACAAATACATATATATATATCATGAAAATACCGCACACTCATGCATAATACAAGTTTTTATTGAAAGCCTCATGTATATGCACAAAACATTTTCCTCACTTGGGAGCTCCCACTCAAATTAGGCACCACATAATCATTTTCCCAACATATCAACATTTCATATTCAACATGATCACATAATCACAAGGGGTAAGATAGGAGTGGCCACTCGCTATCCACCCAGTAAGGTTTAATCACCCTTACCCAACCGGTAGTCTTATTACTATCCGGGCTAATGCATTAGGCTTACAATACCACGGGGGTAGCCACTTCCCCGATCCAACACATCTCCAAATAATTAACATTCATCCACCAATTCATACCATCATAACAATCATACGGTGCCAAAACAATTTTGCGGTGTAACATGCCTTTAAAATAAAAGAATCATTTTTGGAGAAAATATTTGACAAAACCATTTGATAGGATAAAGTAGTGCCCACCTCAAATGATTCGATGGATCCAATTACTTAGTTCCGCTAGTTGATGCTTCCTTCTTGGAGATTAAAGTACCTAATTAAAGTTTGAATAAATTACTACAATGTCTTTGACTCAAATAATTATCTAAGTTCTTAAATCAATTTAATTCAATTATTTACCCAATTACAAATTATGCAATTCGAAATTTATAAAGAACAAGATTCAAAGACTTCTAAATTTTATTTTATTAAACAAGATTTATTAACTTAGTCGAATTATTAAGCTAGTTAACAAGTTCATGCCAAATTGATATATATATATATATATATATATATTAGTTATTAAATAAGGATAATGGAATTAGTGATCTAGTTAACAACTTATCATTACCCTAAAGCAATTACTTTTAATTAACTAAGTGAACCAATTATTCATTTATGCCTTACAATATTTTAGTGAAATCTGAAAATTAATCAAATTATTCCAAGTTCAAAAATATGAGTTATTATCTAGTTAACTAGTCCATTTTCAAGATAACAACAAAAATGATCTAAACTTCTAATGAGGCTGATTTTAATTTTATAAAAACAAGGTTTTAAAGTGCACGTGCTCGAAGTGACGATTCGTTAAAACGAATTTTCATTTAAAAACGGTGAAGCCTAACATAAGCAATTTCGTAATTAACTTTCAGCATTTTCAGATTTCAGCAATCAACTTCCCGAATTTTTAATAATTAATCTACTTAGTGGAATGATCTGGTTTTCCTACAGAGTACTAATTAACATGTCTAGAGTTTATATTATAAAAATCAGATTTTTCCAAATTCCAGAAATATGTTTTTAAGGCCGTGAAATTTAAACTGCCAGAATCTGCCACACATTATTAAAATGCTTCAAACTCGAGTTTTACAACTCCGATTCATGAAATTCCAAATTCCACATATTTCTAACTCGTTGTAGTTTATACAGTTCTAAAATCAACTCAATACAACCATCACAGAATCAGCCGTACTCATTTTAATCTCTGTCCAAAATGGGGCATGCTCTCAAATTTCATCAACAAATGATTTCTCAACATACATGCCATTATCTCATCCCCAAGCTTCATATATATCATTTTCAGATCCATCTAAGTTTGAATATCAACTTTAAACATGAAAGGTCATGATTCTTAAGCTTGATCAAACATGCAATCATATATATGTGTTCTATGCTTATCAATATGCAACATATATCAAGCTTAGGCCTAGGCATGCTCATCTAATCCATTTCCCTTAAGATTTTATTTGTGACCTCTTGATCCTACATGGAATCACATATTCATAACAAGGAAGTCATAGGAAGTGTAGAAATTGTCTACTTGAAGGGAGAAATTCGCAACAATAGTTCTTTCAAATTTTCGAGTTGCTCCCAACGTCGTCTAGCTTAGATCTTTGCATATTCGTGCTCCTCTCTTCGTGGGGATCACGTTTCTCCTACTTGAAGCTTGATTCCACTTCGTGCTTGAGATCAATGTGCTCCGGTCATAGGGCTTCTTACGTCATTGCGTAGAGGAGGTGAGGGAGATAAGCTTTTTGTAAAAATGGAGGCTCAATAGGTGGGGGAAGGGCTGGATATGGAAGCTTCAAAGGGGCTGTTTTGGAGGTGTTTTAATGGAGTCTAGAGAGAGAAATGGTGCAGGGTTTTTGGTGGAGAAGATGAATTAAAATGGTGAAATGATTTTTGGAAAATTAAATAAAGAGAATTTTTGTAAAAAGAGGAGGGGTGTGTCGATCTTGGTGAGGAGAAATAAGGAGGTGGAGTGTTCAACTAGTTTTGCATGGTTTGATTGAGCGCTTGTAATGATAACCACCCTACTTTCCACATTTGCCCTTAAGTGGTTCAAATTCCCTTTTCCACCAATTACCCTTGTGGGTAATTTTCCATGTAGGTGGTAGAGTAATCATTTCTCTACATAATTGGTTGAAATAATATATCCCATGATCTATAATTAAATTATTTCACTATGGTCTTGCAATCCAATAATTAAATAAATGATACGATGATTTTTCATTCTTCGAACTCTTGCCTTGGCATTTCGAATCGTCTCAATCGGACGTCGTATGAATATTTGGGTATAAAATAATAATATGGGTCTTTCCATATTTTATTATATTCTCATCTTTAAAATAGGAATAATATGGCTAATAAAATCAATAAGTAGGAAATTAATTATTCCAACAACTCGATCATATGTCCATCGGCTCGCGATTAAAAATTGATCATTATATCGCGTATATATATATGTGTGCATCGAAATTATTGAGCATCCCATTTAATAGAAATTTAATTCCGAAATTCGCCTCGGAGGTAATATCGATATAATATAATTTGCCGGTATTAATATAATTATTTTCCGGACTATAATTCTCATCTCGATAATTAATTCGATAACTACGAATTAAATAGGGAAATATACATGGACTTGCTAAATTAATTAGTTGGGCTATTTTATTTATTCTCATGTGGGCTCCTATTTAATTTGGCCCAACACATTAAATAAATAGAGTCTTCTTAGCCCAATTCTCCAATTAAATAAAACGGCTGGGCTTGAATAAATAACTCGGCCCAATCGCGTCGCTATGACAATAATAGTTATTACCGAGTCGAATAAATAATTCCGATCGTCATCCGTGATTTATTTACTGAATTTTACTATACGTCCCCGCGGCTATAATTCGAATGTCGTAGAGAAGTCGTTTGGTATTAATAATAATATAATGGTTGTAGCAACATTCGCCTCGTAATTTATTAAATAAAAGGTTGGAAAAATACGGGGCGTTACATAATTAGTCTAATTATACAAGTGATTAAGCGTTTTGTTTATAATTAATCATATTTTCGAGTCGCGTTGAAACACTCACTCCCCATTAATTTAAATAGTATTTTAAATCAAAAACTAACATTTAGACTTATAAAAAAAAATTTACAGATTAATGAAAGTAAATGTAAGTCAATATAATATGATATATATAAATTATATGTGTTATCATATAATGTTAGTTTATGAATTTCAAATATCCATATTATTTTTTTATAAATAAAATATATATTTAATATTACAATATAAAGAATTAAAATTCCCACATATCGTGTGGGTGGAATACTAGTTTTATTTAACAATAATACATTCATTTAAACTAAGTGGTGAATGATGCATGTGACAAAGCTCGAACCCACATATCTATGCAAAGCGAAATATGAGACAATACACGAATATATATAAATTATTACATATAAATCAATAAAAGTAATGAATATCATTTAGCTGCAGAGGCGTAAACACATGAAGAAGTTGCAGGTGGGACAGTGAAATCCACGCTGATCATAGTCATCATCTCCGTAGAGCCTGCTGTGACAAACGTCGCAACGCAGCTTTGTGGTTAGAAGTGAATATGTGAGAGGGTGCGGGTGGACCTCCGCCGGAACTGCATACCTGTGTCCAAACTTGATGTTTTGATAGTAACCAGAGGTAGCAGGAAAGCACCTGGGATGGAAGGAGGTGTCGCAGTCGCGGCAGTGGTACATCCACCTCTTGGGATTGATCATATCTACATCTTCACATTCGTCGCAGCAGAAGCGGTCGGGATGGTTGAGATTTGCATCGTATGTGAGCGGCAGTGGGTGCTTCTCCAGTTTATGCTTGTTGGTTGGTGGCAGCAAAACACATCTAATGCACACCATGAATTCACAACTGCCGCATTTGTAGAACATTCCATCAGAGAAAAAATGTCCACAACCACCGCAGGGCCCTATATTCGCCTCTTTATCAGCCTGAATTTCGGGGATAAACATGGAGTGAAGATAATGATTTGGATGAGCCCGGTGTTGGATGGTCTTGGGCAGGGATGCACATCGGATATCTGCTTCGAAGTCGCATTTTGTGCAACTGTAAAGTAGGCCGTTTGTGTAGAACTGACAAATGTTGCATCTCCTCCAGAAGTCGAGTTCGGGACAAGGTTGAAGGACTAGCTTGTGATCAGGCTCGTGAAGTGGAAGAGAGGGGAGCTCCGGTGGTAAGAAGAAGCACCCCAAGTGGAGAAAGTATTTTCATTCCCTGCTGCTGCTGCTGCTGCTGCAACTCATCATGTATTTCTGCTTCTGAGATGTTATAGGCTTTGTGCAGCCATCACATATTGTCAATTCATCTTCTTCTTCTTCATCATCATCATCATCATCATCATCATCATTAATATGATCTGATGGGACTAGACTCTTGATCAGCTCATGATGATGGTGATTAGGGGCCCAATACTTGTGGTTTTCAAGAACGATCATTGGTTCTTCTCCTCCTCTCTCTTTGACAACAAAAGGTTCGATTAGCTCTTCATAGACGTCGTGTACTGGAAACTGGATCAAACCTTGAGCGTTGGTCTCATTCGTATCCTCATTTCTGGGGAGAACATACAAATAATAAGGAAAAGAAAGAAGTGCATGTATAAAATAATTATCGATCGATGGGATCTTACAAAGTAGTAGGGGGCAACGGCGGTCCGGTGGCGCACTTGATATGTGCAACATATCTGCAGAGCTTACAATGATACACCCAACGGTGGATCTGCAAATCTTTGCGGCATACATCACATACATCACATGGATAGTTAAACTTGATATACTCCACGGGGAGATAGAAAGCAAGAGAGAGAGGGTGGTACTGGTGGAGGTGGTGGAATTCAGCTGTGGCAGGCAAGGTGGCGCAACGCTCGTGGATCCAATACTGGCAGGTGATGCAGACATAGGATCTGCCTGTCTCCATTGCGCCGCAGGCATCACACTTGAAGGTATGCCTTCTCTTCACTAGAATCAGTGGATGCTCCGGGTGACTCGGGTGCATCATGCTTGTCGGCACAATATCACCTACGCGCTTCACGTCCTTGTCACGCGCACATCTGAAGTGGATCTGAAACTCATCGCCTAAACTGCTACAGAAATAGCCAATGCTGTGTATTGTTCGTTCACAGACTGCACACGTGGGCAAAGGCAAAGCATCGGCTATTTGTAGGACGAGCGTGTGTTGGGGGTGCCGTGGATGCCTGATCTCTCTCGACATTTCTGCACATTCTTGATGTAACAATTTTTCATTACCACACTTCTTGCATCCATAGGCCGCCTCTTCAGTGAAACTCCTCCAACAGGCTTTACATTTAAACCCTTTATCAGTTTCTATCAGGGAGAGAGGATGCTCATGAACGACATGATCCAGAGTCTCCTCCTCCTCCTCATCGTCATCCTCCTCCTCCTCATCGTCATCCTCCTCTACTTCCTCCTCCTCTATTTTTTCTTCCTCTTCCTCCTCCTCCACCTCCTCTATCTCTGTTTTTTTCTCACTCATCATCATCTTGCCTTTGTTGGGGTTATCAAATCCCTATCCCACATCGGTTGGAGAAGGGAA
>JAPKLW010003070.1:0-12598 GCA_026898455.1 Plectranthus barbatus | reverse complement strand
CAAAGCGGACAATATCATACTAATGTCGGAGTCTCGGTTCCTAACAGCCTTCTCTTTTCTTGCTTTTACCAAAATTAAACTCATGCATCGAAGTGGATTTATACTTGTAATAAATCAAAAATCCATATCTGCAGTTGTTAGTTGGTACCCATCCCAAGCAAAGTATCTACCAAACTATCGTCTTTAAACATTTTTTATGCTGAAAATGTAGTAAAGGAATCAATCTAACTAAAAAGGTTCAAAAAGGACGAAATATCAATAATTAACGTCACGTTTAACAAGTTTGAGTTGTGAAATATTTAGATGTAATTTGATATAAAAGTGAAGATAATTAATAAAAACTTCATATCCAAGCAAAGTACACGTTCATCGATTTAAGGTAATTATTAAAAGAATTCTCTTGCTTTTTCTTTTGATTTTGCTTTTCCCAATGATATTTTGATCTTTTTATGGTAGCGTATGCATTTTGAAAGTAAACATTCTCAAATACTAGGGATGTCAATCGGCTAACTCGTCGGGTTTCGGGTCAGCCCTATCGGGCTGCGGATTAATCGGTCCGGGTCAAATCGGGCTAAAAATTTTCGGACTAAAGAATCTTGACCCTAACTCTAACCCGTCGGTTTTCGGGCTAGCCCGTCGGGCCAATAAATTTATTAATTATTTTTTATTTTTAATATCTTTTCACTCTTTTAATATTTTAAATAATAAAAAATAAACAAAATATTACTTCTCACTTATAAAAAATGCAAAACACATCACAAATTTTTATATAATGATAAATTTAACTACTAAAAATATATTATTTTTATTTTAGTAATATCTAAATATGTTTTGAGTTCATAAATAAATAAACTTAACTATGTATTGAATAATATTTGAACTAAATATAATTATATAACCTAAAATTTAATTAATAAAATACGATCTTAAATATCATAAGTAGATTTTAGTACTATAATTATGATAAATATATTAATAAAAAAGATAATCGGGCCAACCCGTCCGGTTTCGGGCTTAGCCCTATCGGGCTTCGGGTTATTCGGTCTCGGGCTAAATTTTTTTCAGGCCAAAATATTTTGACCCTTACCCGCATTTTGGCTCGGGTTAATAGGGCCAACCCGCGGGTTTTGGGCTAAATTGACATCCCTATCAAATACACCTTACAATTTACGAAACTATTTTTTTTCCTTTTAGCAAAAAAATGGTCATTAAACATTTTTATTAACGCAAAATACTTGTTTGTTTATTTTCCGTATAACAACCTTTCTAATACGGGTATTTTACATTTCATTAATTCATTTATTTTAATATTTATACTCTGTATATTTTTCAAAAACATGTAAACAAAAGAAAGTACCCCAAGTCAAAATCAACAAAATGAGAGAACCTTCATTGTCTCCAAATTTTATCCCAGTCAACAAACAATTCAAAATATCTCGACTTTCTCTTTAGAAAAAATCCGAGTCATTTAGCAATGATTCCAATCTTGGAGCTAGAGGGAGAATCTTGGAACACTTGAGAAAGTGTGATGTGCTATCTTTCGGATAGATAAAGGTATATTATTACATATGTGACGAGCACAAGTTTAACTAATACCAAGCAAGCATCGTAGGAAGAAGATAACATAGAACGGGTTCAAGAACATAACTATCGTCTTTATACATTTTTTATGCTTAAAATGTAGTAAAGGAATCAATCTAACTAAAAGGTTCAAAAAGGACGAAATATCAATAATTAACGTCACGTCTAACAAGTTTGAGTTGTGAAATATTTAGATATAATTTGATAAAAGTGAAGATAATTAATAAAACATTTATATCCAAGCAAAGTACACGTGCATCCATTTAAGGTAATTATTAAAAGAATTCTCTTGCTTTTTCTTTTGATTTTGCTTTTTTTTTCCAATGATATTTTGATCTTTTTATGGTAGCGTATGCATTTTGAAAGTAAACATTCTCGAACACACCTAGAACACAAACCCCATAAAATACTAATTGTTTCTTTCAATTATTTTATAATTTCCACTAGAACACAAACCCCATAAAATAATTGGACAATCGTACTCTTTTCTTCTGCATTAAAGTGAATAAAATTCAATTCATGGTAATCCGACAAACAATTAAAATTGGACAAAACGACTGCAAATTTGACTTCTCAAACACACGTTAATACATTGACCTTCCGGCGTTGACACCGACGCCACTTTTATTATTATTATTAGTATTATAAGTATTATCGATTCAGATTATGAATTGAAAATTTTATAATCTTTCAGATTCTAGATTAATAATTTTTTAGATTTTTTAGGTATTGAATAGATAATTTTTTTTAGTCCTAAATTAATAATTATACTATAGGTTCTAAATTGATAATACTTATTATTATTGTTATTATTATTATGTGTGTGTAGTATTAGAATGCATGAGTTTTAGAACGGAGCAAGACTTTTTGTTGAAATTCATTTAGTTTTAAAATAAATATTTTGAATTTTAAAAATGGCAAAAACTTACGTTAGGCACGCCTAAACGGTTTCGGCAGATTTTATCCATACCCAAATGGGTTCACTTATTCCAAATAGGATTTATTAATTTCCAATTATAATAAATTAGATAAATTTGGCTTGAATTAATGGATAAAATCTGCCTAAATTAGATATGCTTTATCCGAGACTTTCCCTTAAAAAGTGATATTTTTCGTAGATTGAATTCTCAGTAAATTGGCTTGAATTCAAAGTAGCCCATTTTGTAGATTGTCAACGGAGGACTGTCCACGTGGTTTGAACCCTTGGAAAAATGTATAAATGCTCTTCAATTTTGACACGCCTTTCAATATATTGATTTCCTTCTTTTACTTTAGATAAGTATCATTAATAATTAATGTACGTAAAATTTATGACATGAAATAATTGTGATCATTATTATAATTAGTCATATTTTTAATCACTGATTAATTTTATTTTATGGATTGTCGAGACACCAATTAACAGGTTTTAACTCAGGATTAATACAAATTTTGTTGGGTAACAAAATAGAGCATGCCCATTTGATTGAAATCATAAAATAAAACACATTTATTAAAATTATAGTAAATTGATAATCGTGAGTTAGATGGCTCGTAGCCGAAATTGGAACAGTGTTTGAGTTTTATAAAAGGGTGATTCCAAATGCAGTCACATTTTTACCAAATAACTAAATAATTAAATGAGGAAACCATTTAAAATAGCAAAAAATTAAAATTACATTCAAAAAATGACAACTCTTATAAATAAATGCACAAAATAGCAAAAGTTAAATAAAAAGTCTAATGTACCCTAAAAGATCACTTTATTATTAGAAAGTGTCTAATCAAATATATCAAATTCCTTGATTTTGTTAGAATTAAAACAGATTGATTCATTTCCCTTTTTTAACAATATTAAATTAATAAAATGTTTTAATAGTAGAAATAATCTTAAATTCACGTCAATATGCAAATTAAATAATTTACAATTAAGTGATTAAATGTAATTTCACACCAACCTTTAATTGATTTACTTTATATTCCCTTTTAATTATAAAAATTAAATTTATGCCACCATTTAATTAGTTGAATTCACATGTATCATGAAATATGAATACACGCCACCCTTTAATAATTTGAATATTTTTTGAAATGAATTAGTAATTCCTATTTATGCTAATATTTTTTAATTAAAATGACTCAAATTTCGAATAATTCAAAATGAAATCTGTTGAATTTCTTTTACGAGAATTTCAGAGCTTTTAGAATCTTGATTAAATGAAATAACAAGTACAATAAATAAAGCAATAAATATGAATTTGCTTTAATTTGAATTTGAATTTAATTATTTTTAGACTTACAATTAAAGTTTGGACTTAATTTAAAACTTAACTTATTTATTTAATTTTTCACACCAATAATGTGGGAATTTGTGAATTTTTGAAAAAAAAAAACATTGAATGACATGTTATATATGGAATTTAGGTTTGACTATGAAAAGGGGTAAGTGGATAATTTTGCTATTTTCTGCATTTTTTCATAAGAGTTGATATTTTTTCATTTTTTTTTTTTTTTACAGTTGCATTGATAATAATTGTTGCAGGTATGCTAGGGAAAGAGAAATGCACAATTGTGATTAACCTAAGAGGGTGTGACGTACTGGATAGAAAGAGTTATGCCAAGAATCTTACAAAGTAGTTCGACATGAGCACCCAATGAAATGGGTATTACTGTTGTAATTGCACCAATAATTGCGACTAATGCCTTATCAATTTTTTTTATTCATCCTATGTTATGCAATAACTTTCATGCAAATATGCTAACTCTAATAATATAGTTTAAATCGGTTTATCTGACTTACTCTTTACGATTCTAGCAATTTATCACGTTAGTTTTTTCTTATCTCCATCATAGTATATGATTGGTGTTTTGATCATGTAATTTTTGTGAAATTGGATGCATTATTTAGATGGGAGAGTGAGTGCAGCTTCCATTATTCAAACTCAGCAACACCTATGATGCAAGGAATTATAGACTTACATCACGATATCTTTTTCTTTTTGATTCTGATTTATGTTTTCGTATCGTGGATCTTGGCTCGCGCTTTATGGCACTTCCACTATCAAAAAAATCCAATCCCTCAAAGGATTGTTCATGGAGCTACTATCGAGACTCTGTGGACCATATTTCCTAGTATCATCCTGATGTTCATTGCTATACCATCATTTGCTCTTTTATATTCAATGGACGAGGTAGTAGTAGATCCAGCCATTACTATCACATGCTTCAAAGTTGGGGACCTCTCATGTATTTTGTAACTGATGAAGTCACAATTTATCATGTTTAGTGTTTCGATCTCAACATTTGATCCAAATTAAAAAAATTATCTTAGGAATTGCATTTACAAGTTAAGAGTTTGGATGAATTGATAAAAGTATTAAAATAATATTGGATATTTGATTAGCATTGTAACTGAACAATAAAAATTAAAATTAGTTAAAAGTTTTTATAATTAAATTAGTCCATGCTAAAAGGAAAATTGGAATACTCTTAAATCTTCCAATTAATTTATATATTATAGGGAAATATGCATGAATCATTTAGATTCATTTTTCCTTTATGGAGCACCATTCAAATATTCATTTCCTTTGTATGAGATTTTCAACCAAATATGATGTTTAGCGTAGTTAAAATATATACTTTATTGTACACTATTAAAATATTCAAATAATTAAATATTATATTTATCTAATGGCCATTCATTTAGAATTATTAGCTTTGTAATGATTCATTCGACAACTAAAAATTATTAAATATTTTATGATATTTTAATATACGAATATATCGAAAAATCTTATTGAATTAATTTTAGAATTTATAATATTTTAATATATATTGTATACTATTTCTCAAAGCCAAATAATATTAAACGTAGTAATAAAAATAAAGTATCGCAATAAATTGCTATAAAAAATTATTCAAATTTACTAAAGTTTATATGAATAATTTTAATTGATAATGTTTTGGCATAAAAAAATATATGTGCTATAATTGCAAAAAAAAAATAAACTTTATATCATAATTGTAAAATTTCAAAAGTAGTACTCCCTCCGTCCCTCTTAATTAGTCCCATACCATGTGGGCACAATAACCAATGCAGTAAGAGATAGAGAAAATTAGTATTTTATTAATGAGTGGGAATAAATTTTCTATTTTAGGTAAGTGGACAATTATATGGGACGTGCGAAAAAGGAAAAAGGGACTAATGAAGTGGGACGGAGGGAGTATATGCTTATAAAAGTGATGAAGTGCTTTGTTAACTCTTTTTATTATGCAAATATTTCATTATTACATTTACACATATATTTTTACGTATATTTTCAGATGTTATTTAAAACGGTATGCTTAATTCTAGAGGGGCTTTTCTTTGTAAAATGAAATAAAAAAATAGTATTAGACATCATAATATAATATAAAATACATTAAAATTAAAATGTATTATAAAATAAAATCTAACAGTGCCATGAAAGACGAGCAAAAATATTAGAATATTATAACAATTTTATTATAATATAAAATGATAAATTATTTTAGAAGGCCAAGATGTCAAAATATAGCTATAATAAATTAAAAGGTAAAATATTAGGATATGCGACTAAAAATGCAATAAAAATTAGTATAATACACAATATTGCAAAATAAAATAAAATTTAAATATAACATTATAATACAAACTTGAATAAAACAAGAAATAATATATAGATACAAACTGGAACAAAACTTAGAGAAGAAATTATATATTTTTTACAATACTTTTATTGGAGAATAAATTGACTAAATATTTTTTCTTTAATTATATTTGACTAATCATAATTCTTTCTAATTTGTCAAAATATTAGGAAAAACTTTAGGCAAGGTAAATGAAATAAAAATATGTAAACCTAATTCAGCGGGGGTCAGAGTAATTATTTGAACACCATTCAGCTTGATTGTAATTGTCTTGAAAATAAGAGGAGGTCTCATTTTATAAAGATAAGGAGATAGCCCACTATACTATATTGGGCCTAAACTATTCATAGCAGAAAACTCGATCCCTTCAATGTTTTTACAACAAATCGATAATTATTTGCTTGACCATAATAAACAGGGATCGATTAGGATTAACATGACAATAAGATCAATGCATGATTTTTAGAGGGCTTGGCCTGGGCCGCCCAACCCACCAAGAAGATGTTTAGATCGACGATGTTTGGCGGACTCATTGGGCTAAGTTAGCGGATTGGGTCGTTAAAGTTTGACCCCAACATATATTGTATATAACTAGCTATATTAATTTATGTTATATATTTTATATTTTAGTATTAAAAATTTCATAATGTACTAAATATCAAAATAATATTATTTAAATCTTAATAATTAAACTTCCCACGCATCGCGTGGGATGCAATACTAGTTTTTACTAAATACAGTCCCTCTAAAAAGTAGATAATTAAATGAGGAAACCATTTAAAATAGCAAAAAATTAAAAGTACATTCAAAAAGTGACAACTCTTATAAATAAATGCACAATGGCCTTGAGTATTGCTCGAAGGAGTTCGAGAGGTACTGTTCGAAGCACAGTATTGCGAGGCACAAGACAGTGGCTCGAACACCTCAGCAAAATGGATTGGCGGAGAGGTATAATCGAACGTTGCTGGAAAGAACGAGATGCATGATGTTCGGTGCAAAGTTAGCCAAGTCGTTCTGTGCAGAAGCAGTGAATACTGCAGCCAATTTGATCAACCGGTGCCCCTCGACTGCACTAGGTTTCAAGACACCGGAAGAAATATGGTCTGGTCATCCTCCGGATTTTAGCAACCTTAGAGCTTTTGGTTGCGTGGCTTACGCAAACATCAAAGGAGATAAGCTTGGGAAAAGGACATTGAAATGCATATTCATTGGGTATCCCGAAGGTGTGAAAGGGTACAAGCTATGGTGTCTCGAGCCGGATGTAAGAAAGTGCATCATTAGCAGGAATGTGATATTCAAGGAGGATCTGGTAGGAGAACTGAATAAAGGGGCCGAGGAACGGGAAAATATCCTTGAGAAACAAGGTGGTGCTTCGGAGGAACAATCTGACAAGGTCGAAGGAGATAGATCAGTTGCTGAGATTGAGGTGGAGCCGACCAGTGGGTCGAAGAGAGTACCTCAGGTGGATGGCAAGATCGAGGTAGTTCGAGGGTCAGGTGCGCTTCAAGATTATAATCTCACGAGAGATAGGGAACGAAGGCAGATAAGACCTCTCACTCGATTCGGATATGCTGATGTGGTAGCATATGCCTTTGTTATGGCGGAAGAGGTAGAGCTGGATGATACTGAGCCGAAGAGCTATGCCGAGGCCATAACTTGTAAGGAGAGGCTCAAATGGCTCGATGCCATGAAGGAGGAGATGGACTCCTTGAAGAAGAATAACACCTGGGAGTTGGTGGATAAGCCGGGGAAGAAGCAATCGATAGTTAGCTGTAAGTGGATTTTCAAGAAGAAACATGAGGTTTCTGGGGTTAGATTCAAGGCTAGACTAGTTGCTTGAGGCTTCACGCAACGGAAAGGTGTGGATTGTGGCGAGGTGTTTGCGCCGGTGGTGAAACAAAGGTCTATAAGGCTGATATTGTCGTTGGTTGCTCGGTACGACATGGAGTTGGAGCAACTGGATATGAAGACCGTATTTTTGTACGGAGAGCTGGAGGAAAGGATCCTTATGATGCAGCCCAAAGGTTTCGAGGAAGTCGATAGCGGGGAGAAAGTGTGTCTTCTCAAGAAGTCATTGTATGGATTGAAGCAGTCTCCAAGGCAGTGGAATAGGCGATTCGACAAGTTTATGATTCAGCAGGACTTTCTTCGATGCAAACATGACCCATGTGTATATTTTCGAGGTGAAAATATGGAGACTCGAATTTATCTACTGTTGTATGTAGATGATATGCTGATAGCGAGTCGAGATAAGCAAGGGATAGCCGAACTGAAGGAAGCTCTGAGTCAGGAGTTCGAGATGAAGGATCTCGGTTGTGCTCGAAGGATCCTGTGTATGAAAATAGTTCGAGACAGAGCTCGAAGAAGACTCACATTATCTCAAGAGGTATACTTGATGAAAGTTCTTGAGAAGCATGGAATGAAGGATGTAAAGCCTGTGCTCACTCCGTTAGCAGCTCACTTCAAGTTGAGTGCTGCTGGGAAACTCGACGAGGAGGAAATGGAGTTTATGAGAGGTGTTCCTTATGCGAGCGTTGTCGGTTTGTTGATGTATGCTATGGTTTGTACGAGACCGGATCTTGTTTATGCTCTCAGCATGGTTAGTAGGTTCATGGCCGAACCTAGGAAAGAGCATTGGGCAGCTCTGAAGTGGGTCCTCAGGTATGTTCGAGGGACAGTTGGAAAGGGTCTAGTCTTCGAGGATGATGGTTCGAGCTCAAGGCTCCCAGTCGAAGGGTTTGTAGACTCAGATTATGCAGGATGTATGGATACGAGAAAGTCATTGACGGGTTTTGTGTTCACATCGTATAGAATGGCGATTTGTTGGAAAGCAAGTCTACAGAGGGTTGTTGCCTTATCTTCGACGGAGGCGGAATACATTACCTTGACTGAAGCAATTAAGGAAGGTCTGTGGTTGCTCGGATTCATGAACGAACTGGAGTTGATCAAGGAAAGATGAAGGTTTCCTGTGATAATCAAGGTGCTTTGCGGTTGGCAAAAAATGATTTTCATCATGAGAGAACTAAGCACATCGATGTGAAGTTCCATTTTATAAGAGATGTGGTGGCAGCCGGAGAGGTCGAGCTGCACAAGGTTAATACTCTCGATAATCCTGCGGATATGATTACGAAGCCAGTTCCAAGTACTAAGTTTGAGTACTGTCTGGAACTGATCAAACTGTTGAAGTCGAACTGAAGAGGAGGTGCCAAGCCGAGGTGATATTGAGCCTAAGGTGGAGAATTGTTGGAGTAGTCTCAATATCTAGCTCGAAAAGTAGTTCGCTAGTGGGTCGAGACTGGGTCAATATAGTTCGACGGAAGTGGGTTGAGCCGTGTAGTCGAGGAACTCGTGGTGCAGTTCGAGTTGGATAGATATGGAAAATATATTGTGTATATCTTGTTTCCTTGTTGGACAAGATTTATCCTTATTGGTATTAGATTTGGATAGGAATAAATCTATTAGATAGATTTAGTTTTAGATATATCTTACCATATCTAGGTTTTATATTCCTTATGTGTTTAGGAATACCTCCTTATATATAACCCCGTTCCCCACCAATTGTAATTGTCATACTTTGTATTTTCTTCACCATAATAATATCATCACCGAGAAGGCTAGAAGAGTGGACGTAGAGCATAGCTCGAACCACTATAATTCTTTGTGTTCTTGTATTTTCTGTTAGTTATTTGTGTCTGCAATCGCTTCAATTCACAACAACCTGAGCGGGACTCCCTAGATGAGTGTTCCCAACTTACCTTAAACGAGGAAGCAATATACAACCTGGCTCTGATACCACTGTTGTGGATCTATGCGTCTTGTCTCCTCGCTCTTCTACACTTGTCAACCTCTGCTACTTCTGTCACCTCTTCACTGGCTCGAGTTGTCTACTCATGTGGCACCCTGTAGTCGTCCATATCCTTCTTAAATCGTCCCATCTCTATTCACCTGCACACAAGAAAGCAAGAAAAGAGGGAGGAAGAGTGAACTCGGCTCAGGACTTACATGCTGCCCTCCAGTCACCACAACCGCACCACCCGGACCAACACCATCCACACCACCACAACAACACACCACCACAACTCCCCAACATCCACACCAACAACACTGCAGCACTACCACACTGTCAATGTGATCACCATCCCCTGGCTGCGCCGACACGGCGTCGTCGGCGGTGTCGTGCCAATAGAGAGAGGGACGATAGAGGAGCACAAAAAAAAGGGGGGCTGCAACTGTTCTAAACAGGGCAAGACCGCCGCCAAGCCATTGCCTCCTGGCTGCGCCGGAGATGTCGTGCCCGAGGAGGGGGCACTGTTGTGTTTACTCCTCGGCAGTTCGAGCTCGAGGAGTTAAGAAAGTGTAACGGTTCGACCGTTACATTCAAACCGTCCCATGACTTAGCCGTTTCAGGTTGTTCGGCAGTTACAAGTCAAACGAAATTAATGTCGACAGTTTCAGGTGGAAATTGATGGGCATTAATTGTGATGTTTTTAAATGTTGTAGATTTGTTCTTATAAATAGCATTGTAGATTTCATTTGTAATAGTAAATCAAGAAGAGTGAGAGAAGAGTTCTTTAGATAGAGAGAGTAGAGTTTATGTAATAGTTTCATTACAAGAAATAAACTCAGAAAATTTCCTCAAGTGTTGTAGCTCGCACGGTCGAACCACTTCTTTTAATTCGAACAACTTATTTTGAACCGCTCGTCTTCCTCGTACCACTTTGTGATTTTACCATCTTTGTATCCTGGGGCCAACAGGCACCAATGACGGGGGAGAGAGCTGCGATGGAGAGAGAACTCTGTCTCTCTGATTTTTTTTTTCACTCATGCAGCCGCTTCTCTCAAAAAATGGGAGAAGGGATTCAAAATGGAGTGGGATTAGGTGTTGGGCCAAAGAACAAATGGGCTCACCCAAAAATGGGCCAAAAAATAACAACCACCACCAATATTGAGGTGCTGTTAGCGTTAGTGATATTGAGGTGCGTAAGCTCTCTCACACTCAGATGCTTCAATTGAAAGGACTTCTGAAAGTGGTAATCTTTTAACTAAAATTAGAGTTTTTATCTTTATATTCATCCCGTTCAAATATCTTCATTCTTAAACAAAATTATTCCACTCCAATTCAGGTATCCTTGGGCTTGGAGTTAATGAAGATAATTGGTTGACTCTTTTATATGAGGAATCAATATGTGGGTTCTTTAATTTGTAAATTCTGAGAATATATTATTTGTGATGCATTTGATGGTGTCTAACTTTGTATTTTTACTTGTAGATGAACCGAAGTTTAAAGCTACCAGCAAATTTGGAGGTGATGGTGCAGTCGCCAGGTGAGCTTTTTCTATCTAATCATACTCAATTATTGTAGAGAAATTTGTTGTCTTTCTTAGTCTAAGACTACTTTATGCCTAACATTTGGACATGATTAGAAATAGAAACTCACTTGAGCCATCATTAATTCCACAAAAGCTCCTGCTTGAAAGAATATAGAGGTTCCAAATCACGCGATAAGTTTTGGGGTTTTAGTCCAGTTTAATTAATCAAATATTTAATTAGAGACATACAGATATAGATGGGGCTATACATTAGAATTTATTTTATTATTTTATTTAAAATTTTAAATGAAGGGTTATAGGGTTAAAATTGTAACATTACATTATAATTTAATTTTTAAACTTTTAGAGGGGCTGCATTTAGAAAAAATGTGATTGCATTTAGAATCACCCTTTACAAAATTCTAGTGTCAGAAATTCAGAATATTAAATAAAATCACACTTTATTTATATTCAGAAATACTTTTTCACATATAAAATACTTAATTTTTTTTTAAAGTAACGCATTCATTTAAACTAACGGCGCAACAGCAAATCATGTCAATCCAAGGCCCGCGTTCTAGGAAAGCGCCATCGGCGGTGGCAGATGTCTAAACACATGAAGAAGTTGCAGGAGGGACAGTGAAATCCACGCTCATCATATCGATCTTATGATCCGTAGATCCTGGCGCGACAAACGTCACAACGCAGCTTTGTGGTTAGAAGTGAAAATGTGAGAGGGTGCGGGTGGCCAGCAGCCTGAACTGCATACCGGTGTCCAAACTTGATGTTTCGATACTTACCGAGGTAGCAGGAAAGCAACTGGGATGGAAGGAGGTGTCGCAGTCGCGGCAATGGTACATCCACCTCTTGGGATTCATTTCTAATTCACAGGCATCGCAGCAGAAGCGGTCGGGATGGTTGAGATTGGCATCATATGTGAGGGGCAGTGGGTGCTTCTCCAGTTTATGCTTGTTGGTTGGTGGCAGCAGAGCACATTTCATGCACAACATGAACTCACAACTGGATCTGCCGCATTTGTACAACATCCTTAAAGAGGAAAG
>JAPKLW010003069.1:36198-46198 GCA_026898455.1 Plectranthus barbatus | reverse complement strand
TCAAATGTGATAAATATAGTGGTTGTATTTGAAAATCATAAAAGTTGTGGAAAAAAGAATATGCTTATAATATTACTTTGGATTTGAGTTTGGTGTTTTGAGTTCGAGATGAATTACTGTTTGACTGAACAATTTTTTTTTTAATGTAATGCATTAATTTAGACTCGCACACCGAAATACCTTCAAGAAAACTCGATTACATGAGTTCTTGGCCATAAACAAGATGCTTTCATCACTACACAAGGAAAATTTATCGAACAATTTTTTGTTATATAATTCCTCTTTCACAACTTATTTGTCCCACTTTTCTTTTTTGTCTGTCTCAGTTTAATTGTTTAATTACTAAAAAATATAATTTTTTCATACTCAACAATAAAAATATTAATTTCACTCAATTTATTCTACACTCACACTCTTTGGTTATTGTGTCCGGTCAAACCGGGACAATTAAGCCGGGACCGAAGGAGTAGTAATGGTTGTAATTAAATTGAAGGGGTGCATAAAAAATAGCCCATGATTGAAAAAGGAGACGGGCCTTGATTTTATTATGA
This sequence comes from Plectranthus barbatus, assembly GCA_026898455.1. NCBI lineage: Eukaryota > Viridiplantae > Streptophyta > Magnoliopsida > Lamiales > Lamiaceae > Plectranthus > Plectranthus barbatus. The sequence goes on along the minus strand of JAPKLW010003069.1, from coordinate 45,647 downwards.
AAGGTTATTATCTCAATCTGGCCCAGAGATACGCCTAAATTGTCATTTATGCCCTTGGTTAATTTTCTCTTTATATTTTGCTTTTTTTTTTTAGGGAAATTAGATAGTATTTGTTATTGTTGTGTGAATTAAAGGCTTACAATATTTAATTTAATACCATAGATTCCATTTTAAATATTAAATCCCATTTAATGCGAAGAAATCTGAATTATTAGTTCATTCATATCGTAGAATAATAGAATTTAATACAAGTAACGCTTCAAAGATATTAAAATAAGTAGCCGAAAATGAAAATGTGAAAAAAGTTATGTAGAATAAAGTAAATAAATGTGGACCACCAACATATTATATGTAAGCTTACATATATTTTGGTTTCACATTTGCATCTTGACTTTATATAAAGTTTATGCCTCAATTTATCACTATTTCCAGATTCAGAAAATTCTGTGTGTTAGGTCATAAAAATACCACGTTTGAGTAAAAATGATTTTTTTTTATAGCAAATTTTCATCCTCATGCCCTATTTTTCTTTCCAAACATCCTTTTCATTTTTTTTTATTGGTGAAAGCACTCTACCTATGACCTAGAGGTCATGAGTTCGAGCTTTTATGTGACATATAAGGTGTGTGAATTTAATTAATGTTATTTTTTTTTTAAAAAAATGAATAATCATACTACTAAATTGAAAGAAAAAAAAAATTTGACTGTGGCCCTCAAAGTTGTACATGGATAAAAAAACAGTGCTTATCACCCTCAACCTAACTTAAGGCGGATTGACAGCATAAAAGTCATGAGTTCGAATTTTACTGTGAGATATCTGAATATGTGAATTTGAATTACAAAAGAAAGAAATGGAAATTTTTCATGGCAAGTGGAGCAAGAAGTGTCAATTCCAATAAAAAGAAGTTGCTCAAAGCAAAGAAGAAAAAGGAGCCTTGTTTGCACCACTTCAACTAATATGATGAGTGGTGAATAGTAAACTAAAATTGCAAATTGTTAATTCAATCACTCTTTTCCAAATAATATTTGAAAGGAGTTTTATTAATTCAGAATCTCAAATATTACAATAATTCACAATCCAGAACTCGAAAGATTGTATAAATCTCAATCCAGCACCTCAATATCAGGTTCTGAATTGAGAATTGTTTGATCTTTTGGGTCATGTATTGAGATTCCATCTTTCGTGCCCTGAATCGACAATTTTCCTGTTTGAAATCATACCAAATTGGTAGGATTCATCCTAATTGAGAATTATATGATCTTTCGGATCCTGTAATGAGATTCCATCTTTCATGCCCTCAATCGACAACTCTCTTGTTTGAAATCATACCAGATTGGTAGGATTCATGATCTAAAATCAAATTGAAAAAAGTTTAAGAATGGAGGATCCCTAGACCATGGCATGAATGGTCCAAGAATCTCACAATGGATCTCATTGCACTCTCACATCTCACAAAACATATGGTATGGCATGGGACAAGACAAGAATCAAGAAAACCAATTGTCCACCTCTACTTTTATGCTAGCAAAAGCAAAAAATGTGTGTGTGCTTTCAACCGGACAAAACTGCATAATTGACCACTGCAGAGAGAGAGAGAGGCGTGGGAAACACCATTCTCTTTCTATCTCCATCACCATTCAAACTCAAAAGCCCGCCACCATTCCTTCGATCCCCACCAAATATTTTTCTTTTCAAAAATCTCTCTTTTTTCTTTGTCGGATCTCTTTTTTTTTTTTTTTGCTTTTCCACTCATCAATCCACAGTTCTTTCTGCTCCCTTCAATTTTTTCAAAATTCAAGGCCCTCCTTTTTCTCTCTCTCTCCCCCACTCTCTTTCTCAATCATTAGCCCTCCAACAATTTTATCAATTTCGTTTGATCGGTTGCATTTACATGAAGCCCACGTCGCCGTTTTGGTCTGGCGGCGGCGGTGGTGGTGGTCGGGATGGAAGCGCCGCCGCCGCCGCGGGGTGTTTGTCGAGATTGCTGCGGCGGATGCTCTGCTTCAGCAGCCTTCCCCTCTGCTCCTTCGATCATTTTAAGGAGGAGGAGAGAAAGGAGGTGATGGCGATTAAGGAGACACCGTCGTCGCCGCCGCGCCGCAGGATTCCGGCGTATCGGGAGCTCGAAGACGAGAACTTCTTCATCCTAAGCTTCGAAAAGTCGAGAACAAGAAGATCCGGTAGAAATTCTAGTAGAAGAGAGAATAAAGAGAATGAAAATCCAGAGGGTTTGCTTCTGCAATTGAAGAATCCCTGCAAGAAATCTGAAGATAACACGGCGAGGTTGGCCGGAAAGGATTGTTTGGCGCCGGCGAAACTCACATTTGAAAACGAAGATGAGTCGGAAAACTCGAGCCCCAACTCAGTTCTTGAATTTGTGGGATTTTCAGCTGATCATAAAGAATCTGCTTCTCCAGGTTTGCATATGCTCACAACTCACATCCCAATTTATTTCCGATACGATATTGTTCGTTTTTGGTTGATCAAATTTTCATGGTTTTTGTTATATTAGTACGATAATTCGATATTTTTAAAGAATAGCCCTCATCGCGAAGTTGTGATAAAAAGTAAGAGAATATGAGGGAACTAAGAATGAAGAAAATTTAAAAATATTTTTCAATTTTACTCAATTTTATAGTGTTCTTACTGTAAAAAAAATGTGGTTGAGCCTCTCTACTCGAAAATTCAAGATCCGGCATTGATAATGAGAGTTATGTGGACTCTTATATACTGTAAATTCTTTACTTATTTTTACAATGTGGAACTTGAGTTTGGTCGAGAATTAAAATACACGTGATGGCAGGGGAAGTTTCGAGATTGGCGAATTCGAGAATGAGGAGGCCGTTGTCGGAAGAGCTTGACAACTGCGGTGGCTCTATGGCCGACAGGCTCGAGCTCGAGCTCGACCAAGAAGGCGGAAACCGGACACGGTTGCGAAACATGAATTGTTGGGAAACGTTGGATGAAGTAGGAAAGATGGCTGCAATGGATACGATGAGATCGAGTTGGTTGGATGAGGAAATCTTGGAAAATAAGCATTGTTTTGTGGGGATTGGTAAGGTTATTGCATCAAACATATTTGATCATCTTGTAGAAGAGCTAGTAATTAGCTTAGCTTACAACAATTTTGACTAGGGCTAGCTACTATGTCACACCACAGAGTTGGTGTAATTGTAAACTAATATAATGGGAAAAAAAAATAGTATAGTTTATTGGTGCTATATTTGGTCTTTCTATTTGAATAAATCAAAGGTTAAAATACATCCCGAATTATGTAGGGGTGTGCAAGATCCGATCCACCCGAAAAACAGACCCTAACGAATGAATTTGAGTCGGGTGGGGCCGTAATCAGGTCTAAGTGATGGGTGAAATTTTCCCACGCGACACATTTTGGGTCGGGTGGCCGGTGGCATCTCTCGGATTGGGTGTCACCTGACCCAACCAAAATAAATAAATAAATATAAAATATAAAATAATATTTTAAATTCCTATAAAAATACATCAACCCAACCAGCAACCGATTCTTAATTTTTTTTATATAAAAAAATCGGGTCAAACCCTACCCAACCGACCGAATTTCGGGTTTGGTGGGAGGCATATTTGGTCGAGTGTCGGGTGGGATCAGGTTTAGGGTTGGTCGGTCAGGTTTGACCCGACTTGACCGATTGCACAACCATAGAACTATGCGGATTTTCTCAAATTTATCAAAAAAAAATTTAAATATTCAAATTAATGAAAACTATTCAAATATATCCCGAACTATCTTTTCCATCACCGAAAAGCTAACGATATTGTCGGAAACCTAAGTCATACACAATGAACTATTACACTAAACATTTAAAATCAAAAATTTAATTTGCTGATTTAAATTTTCAACAATATAATCATCTTTTTGTTGATCGAAAAAAAATAGTTTAAGATATATTTGCATAGTTTTTAATAATTTGAATATTCATTAAAACATTGAATAGTTTGAGATAAATTTGAAAAACTTACACAGTTTGGTATATATTTCAACATTTTCCCTCAATTAAATCATTATGAGATTTTTGTATGCATGTGCATGTAAAGATTATTTCACAACAAAAATGTGAATTCGGAATCATGATTTCAAGAATCAGATAAAAAATGAATCAGAAATATAGTATTGTTGGCTATATTTTTATTTATAATTTTGAAGCCCAATTTGAGTAGCTTCTACAACTCAATTTGTGTTTAAATTAGGGATGTCAATTTAGCCCGGGATCGACGGGTTGGCCCGAATAACCCGAGCTGAACATCGGGTTAGGGTTGAAAATTTCTTAACCGATAAGTAACCGGGCTAAATGGTCCGGGCTAAACGTGTTACGGGTTAAACGGGCTGGACCCGCCGGGCTACAGGTTGGCCCGACGGGCCACTCTAATTTTTAAAAAAATATTAAAATATTTTAATATAATTAAATTATTAAATCTTGGAAAAATAAATATCAACTATTTTATACTATACTTATTTTATATTTAGATGGAAGTTTTTAAATAATTTTTATGTTACACAAATGATAAATACCTATATTTTTACTACTAAGAAATATTATTTTAAATAAATAATTTAAAAGAATATTTAAGAAACAATTGATTTCTAAACTATTAATTATTATTTTAAATAAATTAAATTCTTAGAATTATTTAGACTCACAAACTTATAAAATTATTTAGTAAAACTCTATCTTGTTAAATAAATACTTATCATAGTTTACTTTATGTCATAGCAAATTATTTAACATAATTGTGAGACATCATCAAATTTTTATGATATAAATAAATTATTATTATTATATATTGCAATATTCTTTTTTAATTAATATATTTAATTTATCTAATGTCTTAATATACAACATTTTATGTTAGTATTCAATTATAAAAATAATTACTTATATATATGTAATTAATTATATTAATAAAATAATAAATATTTAAGCTTAATAAAAAATATAAAAAATCGTAATTAAGTCAGCCCGACGGGCTAGCCCAAAAATCGAAGGGTTAGGGTTAGGGTTGAGAATTTCCAACCCGACAAAAGTTACGACCCGTTTAGCCCGGACCGATTAACCCGCAGCCCAATAAGGCTGGCCCGAAACCCAGCGGGTTGACTCGTTTGACATCCCTAGTTTAAATCACCTCCTATCCCATTTCTTTTTAAAAGAAAATTTTCCAAATATTTTATGTATCACATTTTGGCCCAAATATTTTGAGCTCAAATAGAAGGGAAGGGGGCTGATATCGAAATCCAAAATATAATTTAATTATTAATTTAAGATTTGAAAGACAAATTCTTAATCCAAAACTTTAAGAAATCTCAAAAGTTCTTAATTTAAGATCCAAAATATTATAAAATTCTGAATATGGAAATGTTCCGAAGCTGAGAATTTTAGGATATATCAGTTCATGAATTAAAAATTTATCTTTGATCGATAATTAATTTATTTTTTAAGCTCTAGATTGAGAATACGGAGTATTTAGCAATTTTTTAACAGATATTCTCTTGTTGGTATATTGGTTTAATTTTTTCTGCATTAGCTTATTATAATATTTTAAGATAAAAAAATATAATTTCATTACTATCTACTTTTAAATTCTTGCTTAGGGCTGGTGAGATACTGGTTGGGCTTTGTAGGCCCAATTAATATGGTTTTGGGCCTGAACGATTTGCTTCCTTAGCCCATAACATATCTATTCTTTCAAAATTAATTTATTGAAAGAAAAATAATTCAATCCAAACACCTCTATTTGGAGTGGTGAAAATATTTCGCCTGTGACTAAAAAATCATGTATTTGAGCTTTTGGGACAGACATCTGAGTGTATGAGTTTAAATCCTATGACGCGAGTTCTGTTTCGAACTGACAATTCCAATCCAAACGATCTTTCGTTACCTGACAGTCGCAGTGGTAAAACGCTTTGCCTATAATTTATTGATTATGGATTAGACATATGCAACGACATTATTTAAAAAATATATATATAATTCTTGAAATAACCATACAAATCCAAAATGGGCCTATTCTAAAATTATATGGTGTTCACAAGTGTGGATCTACTGGGACTGTCCCAAAAAAAAATGGACCAACTCAAATATTTTCACACTTTCTTAAAGAAACATATATGTAAAAGAAGAATATTATCAATCCACGACTTGAAAAATAGTTTAGTTATCGATTCAAGATTTGACCGATGAATTCTTAATTCAGAACTTGGAATATTCTAAAAGATTATTAAATTATTAATCAAAACTTTAATATCAAGTCTTGGATAAAAAAATTCAGGATCGTTAAATTCTGAATTGATAGTTCATCTTTCAAATCTTTAATGGAAAATTAAACAAATTTTTGTTCTGGAATAACAATACACTTATATAAAAATAATTAATCTGTTTAGAGGTTGATATTGGGCAGAGGTTGGCAGATTAATAAGAAATATCCAAAGAAAAGAGAAAATGACAAGAGGTGGCTTAAGTTGTAGTGTCACAATTGGCTATTGAATCCTAAAATTAATGTAATAATGAATAAAAAATAATTACCCAAATTGAAAAGCATGATTTGATGTATTAAAGTAATAGCAAATTGGGATTTTGTTGGATGCAAAATGATGGCAACACATCAGGTGGAATGGATTGACTACTTTCATTAAATAGGAACAATTATTTCATAAAGTTGGTGAAAGATTATTATTTTCTAGCACCCCTTTTCATTCTTTTTGACAATACTCAATTTTAGATTATAATTTAAAATAAATATAATTAATAATTTAGTTATGTAGTGACCCAATGTCGGAGCAGGGAGTGATCGCCGGTGTAGAGAACCACGAACAATGAGCGGCTCCCATAAGACTTTCATTAGTTGAGCAGAGGGTGATATGAATGAGCCGGGCCCACACCAAAACGAGAGGGATTCTGAGGCTATACAAGAATAGGACTGTATAGCTAAAGAGAACTTAAAGGATTTGATAGGTGATACTTATACGGTGCACATCTTTTTCGGCACCCATTCTAGGAAAGCTCCAATATTAAGCGTGTTTGACCTGGGTAGAACTGAGATGGGTGACCCCTTGGGAAGTTTCTCAGGGTGTGCGTGTAAGTGAGGACAAAGCATGTTGGGAAGGACTTGTGTTAGTTTGTGGGGTCAGCCATTAGTCTGGAAGTCGTTCCAGACCATTGGTGGATAACGTGACCAACCTCAGGTGAACTCGTTCAAGCCCCAGGAGTTACAAGTTAGGATTATGATTGTTAATATTCTGTTCGTGTTGCTTAAATTTATTGTTAGGCTAATCACCTAATTAGTGAACTTCAGTTTCATTTTATTTTCTTGGGGTAAGCCTCGTGCCATGTATACATCTTTTGACTCTTGTTCGGACCGTTAACTCGTTCATTAGTATAATATTGTCTATTTTGGGTTGATCAAGCTTTCACGATTTTGTTTTGAGTATTAACTCAAAAGATTTCAGACTAATGAGAGTTATGTAGACTCTAATATACAAAGGAATTACATCCTTATTTATCTAATGTGGAACATTTAGGTTTGACAATACCCAACAATCTTCCCCTCAAATTAAATGGACCACATACTCATGGCTTCTCATTGAAGGACCACATACCCGTGACCTCCCATCGAGCAATCTCATCGCATCGATATCCAACCCGTACTACTCTCTTTTGCATCGGTATTTATAAAGGGATTTTCCACAATCACTATCGAGGCCTCCACAAACTCGGTGTTACACACTAGATATTGTGTCATGTCAAAAAACCTAGGTTAGTTTGATTTTTGGATGCATCTATTAATTCAATAATTAAAATGAGTATCCAATATTTGCAACTATCTATTCAATTTCCTTCTTTTGGATGTTTGCATCCAATTTCAGAAAATACATGTCAGATTGAGTGTGTGCATTCAATCCATAGATTTTTATACCATACAAATCTATACATATCCAAATATACTATATTATTAATTACTATTCAAATCCGAGCTAATTATCATAAATTACGACATTTGCAACCCTTTAAATCGTTCCAATAAGAATTCCACTTTTATTTATTGCAAATTTAAGACACCCTCATATTTTGTAGCTATTGAAAAATAGGTGCGACCTTAAAATGGCAACTTTTTGTATTAGGGTAATAAATATTACTTCATCTGTCCCGATTATTGGGTTTATGTTTTTTTTGGTGTCCCAATTATAGAGTTTATTATCTAAATTTAGTATTGTTTTTTACATGTGCTTACAAATTTACCCTTATAAATTGAACATAATTAATAGAGTTATTATTAATAGATATTGCTAAATAAGGGTAATTCAAAAAATTTGTTCAAATATTTAACATATTCATAAATGAGTTTTCACATTCGTGAAAGTTAAAACTGGACCAAATAAATGGGACGGAGGGAGTAACTATCTAAATACAAAATGATAACTTTTTTTAATCCAATCATTTCATACAAGTGCAATGGATTCAAAAGCAAATCATATACTCCATCCGTCCCGTGCTAATTGTCGCCTTTCTTTTTGGCACGGGAATTAAGGAGGTTGTGCTTAGTAGTTGATTGTGATGGGTAATTAAGTAGAAATAGATAATTAACTTTTGTAGGCCCCACAAATTTTGTTTTCTTAAATTTTTATAGATTTAAAAAAACTGTTCTTTAAAATATTTTTTATTAACTAATTTTATTAATTTATTCAGATTATACAAATTAAATGAATTCTGATTGTTACAAATACCTATCGATTATAAGAATGAAAACTGGAGTAAAAGTTTAGCTGCAATAAAAAATTCATTACAAAAATCCACTTCATTTACACTTCTCCAAAAAATTCATTACAAAAATCCACTCCATTTACACTTCATTTCCCACCAAAATGAATTTCTGCAAAATAAAAACTGCCGCCAATTACACTTTCAATTACACTAATCCAACTTAATTTACACTACTCCAAATTCATTACACAAATTCAAAACTCCAACAAAAAAAAAGAAGAAGATGGGAATCAAATCAGATTTAACCCAACAACAAAGAAATCACATTGTGCAGTTCATCTTTCAATCTAGTGTTGATGGCAAACCACCTCGAGGCAAGATTTTAGAAGCTGCAAGGAGATTCGAAGTAAACATCCGCAGTGTGCAACGACTGTGGAAAGCTGCCAAAGAACAAATGAGTAGGGGTGAACCAATGAATATTGGTAGATGCAGGTATGTCATAAATAGAACAAAAAAGTGGAACTTGATTTAGAAAAACTGACTAGTCTAGAATGTTCAAAGAGGGGAACAATAAGAAAATTAGCAAGCGGGTTGGGAATAAGTAAGTCTACCGTGGGTAGGTGGGTGCAAGCAGGGAAGATTCGGGCACACACATCTGCGATTAAACCTGATTTAACTGCAGCGAACAAGTTGATAAGGCTGAAATTTTGCCTTCAATC
>JAPKLW010003069.1:0-26198 GCA_026898455.1 Plectranthus barbatus | reverse complement strand
AAACCCACCAACCAAACACCCCCTAAGTTTTACAAAAATATATTGACATAGATATTGTGTCATGTCACAAAAACCTATGTTCATTTGATTTTTGGATGCATCTATTAATTTAATAATTAGAATGATTTATCGAATATTATTTGCAACTATCTATTCAATTTCATTTTTTGGATGGTTGCATTCAATTTCAGAAAACACACGTCGGATTGAGTGTGTGCATTCAATCCATATATTTATATACCATACAAATCTATACATATCCAAACATACTATATTATTAATTAATATTCAAATCCGAGCTAATTATCATAAATTACGACAACTTTTGTCTCAATTTGTAATTTCAACATCACTTTAAAACGTTCCAGTAAGAATTTCACTTTTATTTATTGCAAATTTAAGACACCGTCATATTTTGTAGCTATTCAAAAATAGATGCGACCTTAAAATCACAACTTTTTGCATTAGGGTAATAAATATTAACTATCTAAATATAAAATGATAACTTTTTATATTTATTTTTATTTTTCCTCCTATCATTTCATACAAGGCAATTGATCCAAAAGCAAATCATATGCTTCCTCCGTCCCGCCTCATTAGTCACATTTTTCATTTTCGTATGTTCCGTCAGATTAGTCACATTTCCTAAAATAAAAAAAAAAATCTTCTCACATTAATAAAATATTCATTCCACTATAATCATAAATATTGATTATTGTACCGGTTCAGAATGGGACTATGGAGTATTGACCTGGGACGGATGAAGTATCATTTTACATGCGCATTTCAATGTCTATCGTGTGTACGTTTTAATATATTAAAAAAATGATGTGATGTTGAATTAGAATGTTGAGATTCATAAAAATTGACCTACCATCATGCTATACAAAACTTATCTACCAACTGTAAATATATTACAAAATTTACTTTTATTAGAAAATTTTATTATTTATTAATAACTCAACAGTCAAGTGTCACATGGTAGCAACATGATGTTGTCTAGTTGCCACACCATATGGCAACTAATCAACTGACATATAATATTAAATCAGCGTCATAGCATTGTCACACGATACATAACTGTTGAATATTAATAAATGGTAAATTTCCATAACAAAATTAACTTTGTACTAATTTTTCTAATGAAAAAAATTTGTGATATAATATTTTAATTAGTTAAATTTTATTATATATTTCCCTATTTTCCCTAAAAAAATATGAATATGATACATTTTGTTGAATGAATGGGGCATATTAAAAAGGAAAGAAATTGGATATTTTCTGGCAACCACCGCCTACAATTCTGCCAATCACTGACTGAAAATCTCAAACCCTAGCCTTCTTGAAGTCCGAACCTGCTGGCCTCATCTTCACCATTTAAATTATTTTCTTTATTCAGCCTTGGATATAAGGTGTTCGACAAATTGCCCCAACCACTTGACCCTCACTCCCTTCTCTTACTTAACCCTCCACCCATTTCTCCCAATACCCTATCTCTCTCTCTCTCCCCCTCCATCTCTCTATCTACAAACCCTCCTTCACCAATGGCCGGCAGCGGAGTCGTCACCGTCTACGGCAACGGCGCCATCGCCGAAACCACCAAGCAATCCCCCTTCTCCGTGAAAGTGGGCCTGGCCCAGATGCTCCGCGGCGGCGTCATCATGGACGTCGTGAACGCCGAGCAAGCCCGCGTGGCGGAGGAGGCCGGAGCCTGCGCCGTCATGGCCCTGGAGCGAGTCCCCGCCGACATCCGCGCCCAGGGCGGCGTGGCCCGCATGTCCGACCCGCAGCTCATCAAGGAGATCAAGCAGGCCGTGACCATCCCGGTCATGGCCAAGGCCCGAATCGGCCACTTCGTCGAGGCCCAAATCCTCGAGGCCATCGGCGTCGACTACGTCGACGAGTCCGAGGTCCTCACCGTCGCCGACGAGGACAACCACATCAACAAGCACAACTTCCGCATCCCCTTCGTCTGCGGCTGCCGCAACCTCGGCGAGGCCCTCCGCCGCGTCCGCGAGGGCGCCGCCATGATCCGCACCAAAGGGGAGGCCGGCACCGGCAACGTCGTGGAGGCGGTCCGCCACGTCCGGTCCGTGATGGGCGACATCCGCGTGCTCCGCAACATGGACGACGACGAGGTCTTCGCCTTCGCCAAGAAGATTCAGGCGCCGTACGACCTGGTCATGCAGACCAAGCAGCTCGGCCGCCTCCCCGTGGTGCACTTCGCCGCCGGCGGTGTGGCGACTCCCGCGGACGCGGCGCTGATGATGCAGCTGGGTTGCGACGGAGTGTTCGTGGGGTCCGGGGTGTTCAAGAGCGGCGACCCGGCCCGTCGGGCCCGGGCCATAGTGCAGGCGGTGACCCATTACAACGACCCGGTGGTGCTGTCGGAGGTGAGCTGCGGGCTGGGGGAGGCGATGGTGGGGATTAATCTCAACGATGACAAGGTGGAGAGGTATGCCAACCGCTCCGAGTGAGGCGGGTCGGGTCGGGTATTGATTCGGGTGTGGTATTGTTGTTCGGGTCGGGCCGTGTTATAAAATTTTAGAAAGATGATGAAATATGCCATCAAAAATTTTATGTTTTACTTGGGAAATTTTAGTGAAAATTTTAATTTTTATTTTATGCTTACGCTTATTTCAATTTATTTATTCATATGAATCTTGAAACCAGGTGCTACATAATGAATTGAATTTCTCATCTGACCAAAAAAATAAAAATGGTATGGTATATATAACTTTAATCTATAGGCATTTTGATTATAAAATGGAAGTAAGTGATCACAAGTTGAGTATGACTAAGCTCGAGCTTAAAAATTTTGAAGTTGGAGGAGCTTGACTTTATTTCTAACAATCTGTGCGTGTCGGGTCGTTATCGTGTTTTATCAGGTTGAATCGTTATCGTGTTTGAGCTTAATAGGTTTATGTCGTGTCCGTGTTTAAGCTTAATATATTTGTGTCGTGTTTATGTTTTAGCTTAATGGATTCTTGTTACTGTGTCGAATTAAAAAAAAAAATAGTACTAAGTGTAAAATTGACAATTTGTGTAATGCAGATTGTTATGGTGTCGGGTTGTTATCGTGTTTGAGCTTAACTGGTTTGTATCATGTTCGTGTTTGAGCTAAACAAATTCGTGTCGTGTCGTGTTTGTTATTATCGGGCGGGTTCGTGTCGTGTCATAAATTGTCATCCCTACTCGACTCGGCTCGATTATTTAAGTTTAATGAAAAATTAAATTATTTATAATCAAATAAAAAATTTAAAGATAAAAAATTAAATTTTATTAAGTTTAATAAGGCTCGTGAGCCTAATTTAAATTCATTCTCGAGCTCAACAAAACTTGCAAGCCTAATAAATTAAAAATGATGGAGCTCGCACTCGAACTTGACTCGATTAATATTGAATTAATTTTAAATTTTTCTTCAAACCGACTCATGGGTCTAACCTTAATGGAAGTCTCAAAACTAGATTTGACTAGTTCAACTTAGACATTAAATTAATGGAAATGTCGCAGTCTAGAAAGTCCCAGAATCAAAATTTACCTCACAAAATAAAAAGATATAATGTTTCTGAATTTAAATATAAATAAAATGGTGAGTCGAAAAGTGATATGGCATGTATGGTCTTCATATTCTGCCTGCGTGTATTTCTCTATGCCTCTAACCTTTACTTTTTTCTTTTTTTGTGATAAACTCAATATACTTCCAAGTTCCATTCAAAAAAATGAGATAATAATTTCCCACTCAATATTTTATATATTTATTCTAATTATAAAAATTTATCATATGTCCAAAAGTATTGTGCTCGTGTGTGTATTTATTTTCATCAATTTAACACTCATATTCATCATATGACATGATACCCTTTCACATGAAAATTTTTATATAAATGTAAGTAAAATAAATTCGTTGAGCATTCATAGTATTCGACTAGTGAGCAAGCTCGTAAATTAAAATTAATAAAAAAATATAAGATAATTAATTTTATAAAAGTAATATTTTCATAATTTAAGTGCAACAAAAATGATAAATTTTTCTAATAACGAAAAAATCTTGAATTTGAGGACATTGTATTATTTTTTAATAAATATTTTTTCTTTAAAATAATAATAAACATTTGAAATATATTCTAAATTTAAAAAGCTGATTTAGGCTCGATAAAGTTCGTGAGGCTTAACTGGATACTAAACGAGTCAAACTTGAGCACGACAGTTTTCGGCTCGACTCGGTTCGATAACACCCCTAACCTTAATCCTCAGGCGATAGATTGATAACTAAATACAGAGAGAGAGAGAGAGAGAGAGAAACAAGCTTGATTGATTAATCAGTCTAAACAAGTGCAAGGCTTTGAGCTTGAAGCTCAAACAAAAGAGCCCTGCTTCTGAATTATGATTTTTCAAAAAATATTCTGCTGAATACGATGAAAACCAGCAGCATTAGTAGGTAGGTATAGCTAAGGCTACCAATCTATACACACAAAAAAAAAAAAAAAAAAAAAAAAAAAAAACTACAGCAGGGAGAAGTTTGAAAAAACAAAATGAAAAAAACTACCCCTCAGCAGGCAGATATTCTCCTCCGCTTGTAGCATTTCAGCAGACCCTCTGTGTTGTTTCCGGGTTCCTTTTCATTCTCGAGGAATGGCGAGCAGTCCTCGTGAGTCGGTTGATCCACCTGTGGTGATATGTCGTTGAGAAGATGGAAGCTAGTGACTTTGAGATTTTGGTACTGTGATGAAAATAGTTCGAGCTAATGACGTACCAGAATGATCGTCTGAGGCGCAGAGCAACCGGCATTTCCATCGTTGTCGAATGCTGCATTGATGCTGAGGAGGAAAGGCATAAATGAGTCTATCAATGAAAAAAACATAGAGGTAAGAGGAAATAGCATTACCATGTAGATTGTCTTTCCACAATGCCGGTGTCTGCTGCTGCTGCTTGTTTCCCTTCAAGAACTTCGGAAACAGCGCTGATTTCATCTGCTCTACCGTCGTCGCTAATAAATACGCGTGTTTCTGAAGAAATACATTTAGAGAAGGTTAGAAAGGTCTGATCTTGGGATTATGCATACTGCAGTGTGCATCGTTTCGTATATACCTGCAGATTGGCTTGAAACCGCGGAGACGTTGCTGTTTAACATCTTTTGACATAATACGGTGCCTTGGAAGTCAATGAAAGTATAGGCCAGAAAGTTTAATCTTTCGAATTCATTCATCTTGGAGAACCCGAATGCAGTGGTCCACGTGTGCAGGACACTGGGAATAGCGGGTAAAACAAGCCTCTCGACTCCCAATTCCGCGAGTTTCTGCAAAGAGAAATTCATCAAATGAGCGAATAACGCCAACAATAAACTCAGGAGCCGTATAATATGAAATGTACGATGAAGAGACGGATTGATGGTTCGACACTATATATGCAGCAACTTTACGGACTGGGATAAGATCTGAGGGCATGAACATAAGGTGACAAAAACCCAACTGGATTATGCATCTAAAAGACTTGATATAGATAGATTCTTTTTTTGAGTCACAAAAAAAGAGATTGTTTACATATCTTCATGCGTATTTACGAGGTGTTCGCCCTAAACTACTCTGTGACAAACTTATTTATAGTAAACTGGCTACTTCACTGCAGAATATGTTCCCTTTCTCCGTGATCACCAGCTCTAGACGTACAAGAAAACTTTCATTCTTGATGTATTGCAGTGTCTATGACATCTAGGGGTGAGCAAGAAACTGGAAAAAAATAAAACCGAACCGAAAAAATTTCGGTCATTTCAGTTTTCGGTTCGGTTATTTTTTCCGAACCGAAATAACCGAAATATATATATAGATATATATAATTTTGATTTTTGATTTTTAATTCTATTAATTTAATTTATATTAAAATTTGGTTATAACGGAAAAATAACCAAAAACCAAATAAGAATTTTGGTTAGGTTATTTCGGTAATTCGGTTCGGTTACCTTCAATGTAAATTCGGTTATTTCGTTTCGGTAATTTTACATGCCAAAACCGAAACGAATAACCGAATACTCACCCCTAGCTTGTATTGATATCACACATGTAGATCACATCTCTAGGAATAAATTGAAATAGCAGAAGGAAAGGAATCAGAACACCATAAAGTTATAGATTTTAGGCGTAGGACCTTTTCGAGTTCACGCATCAATATTCTACACATCCCAAGTCGGCGGTACTGAAACCGTGTTGCAATGAGAGGGACTTCTGCAACTGTTTTGCCATATATCCTGGAGTCAGTACAACATAGACTTCGAGTGAGTTCGATATAGCAACACAAAAGAGGTGGAAATAAGAATGTGAAGAATCCGATACCTCACTGTAGCCACCGAAACCATCTCATCGTCCTTCTCCAATATTACCGTATAAAACCCTTGGCAGTTCAGCCGGTTTAACTCTGACCTGTAAATCCGGATATTAGTATGGTTTATATGGTGTTGTAAGTCATAAATCCTCAATATAATGAAGGGTTGATTGCATCTATCAACACATCCTTCACCCGAACTTGCAATTACGACATGATTTTTAAAATGTTGCAATTAGAACACAACTTTTATTCATTTACATCATACCAAAAACGTCCCTTGTAAAATATTTCATAGCTTATGGAAAGATAAGACCAAAAAAAACTGATAGAATACGAAAACTTTGAGAATGTAAAGAGAGAGAGAAACAAGAAGGCTGTGACACCTGGATTTCTTCCGTACAAACGAGAGAACAACGAGGCCTGTTAAGAAGATAGATACCAGGAAGGACAATGAAGGCAAAGAGGAAATTAAGGCTTTCTTTTTACGTATTCGATTATCCACACATACCCTCTTAAAAATAATCAGATCCTCACTATCACTGCAGTTTCCTACATCCATTCAAGACTGACATGCCAAAGCTCTAATAACTTCTGAAAAATGACTCATGTATAATCAGATTTGTTAGACGTAGGAATGGACAGCACGAACGACAAATCTTTAATTTCATAACTGCACAGAAAAGGAAGTGAAGAAGCTCTAATTAAAAGAATGAGCGAGTCGCAATATAAAGAAGAGATGAGCAAACCATCTATTGAAGATAACATCTTCAATTAGATCCGTCCTGCTCCTAGGCGCTTTGATAGGTTCGAAACATTCATGCATGACACTGAGAGCAACATTAAGCTTGCTATAACCCTCCACCAAACACTCATCATCAGATGCATTATGGTTAGAGAAATCCGATCCTATGTATTTCACCAAACTCCAAGTCAAATTCTCAGTTCCCACAGGAATCCTTTTCCCCAGAATCCCGCGCAGACCATAAAATATCTGCAGAAGAATAATCATTAGAATCTCCAACAAATCAGATGTTACTTTCTAACTTTTAAAAGAAAGCCACAACACTATGGAGAACAGGAAAAGGTACTTGTTGACACGTGTCGTCGCAGAACCAATCTCCTTTGGATTCACAATTGGTATCTCCTTTACTTTTTCGGCAACTAGCATGATCTGCATAATTAACGAGTAGAGCATTTTAATTTGAACTCATCTTACAAGTAGATATGGACCTATACAGTCAACTTACATCGTCGCTCACACTGACCACAGATGAGTAAAGAAGAGTTATTTCCTTTATCGAATCTACTCTTGTTGCAAATTTGACAACAGCATGACGGACAGAACCAATCACCATCCGGAACCTCCTGTAGAGCTTAACACAGTGAAAAAAGGTAGAGGTCTAAATTACACCTACACAACCTAGGAGATTCACCTTAATGGTCAATACCTATTTACAAAAAGAAAGAATAATCAAGAGGGGTGATAATGTTGCATATAACGTATGTATCGATAAAGGAAATACCTTTAAACCGAGGCACTGAATATGAAATGATGATGGACACTGGTCACACAGAACTAATTCACCTCCATAGTGACAGACTGAACATATGCAATCATTTGTTCTATTATACAGGGTTCCCTTGCTAGAAATTCGGTTGTTACTGCATTGTTTCAGTTGCAACTGGCAATCGAGCAAAGACCTGCCATCCTCCAAAAAGATATTTGCAGAACGTCTCTGATCGCTACTGCCAGCATGTGCTTCGAAGTTGCAAAGAGAAAAGATTAATCCACAACAACTACACTGGATCCCTGCATGAGTGATGAGTCCTTCTGCCATCCGAGGACCATTTCTTCCACTGCGATATTGAACTTTATCTCTCGGAAAAATCACATTATTCTCAATCAACCACGACAAGACGGTCCGAGGTGTTTTCTGGGAGGAAGAAGCAACTCTGTCGCGAACTCTTTTACTTGATCGCCTGACAGGGGTTGAAGGATCAGCACTGGAATCTCGTGTAAGACTCATTGATGCATGGGATTTCCTTCCTCTCTTGGGTGGCAACGAACCTTCAATACAATATGAATTATCATGCATTTTCCTCTTTGTCAACATTTTGGTTTTATGAGTTTCACCTCCGACTGACTGAATAAACTTCTCAGACATCGGCATGTCAGATGGCTGCGTATTCCCAAACTTGTCAGTGAGATTTTCACAGCAATCCATTGCAATTAATTGCAGATGCGATTTACTTGTTGATGGATTATCATCAATATCATTGATGAGATCTCTGTTTATTACTCTTCCGGTGACAGGAGTAAGATCAACAACGGGAGTGACTGCAGAATCTAGTAACCATTTACAGGCTGAAGCAAGAGACTTGAACATCTTTCCAGTAGGTGACGTATAATGTAATTCCCTACCTGTGGGTTTAATGTAGTAATGGAAAGACCACCCTGTCGCGGACAAGTGTTTCTTCACTTTCAAGGCTTTCAATCTTGCTTCTTCCGCATTTGTTCCCCCTCGAACTTTTTTATTCAAAAATATTAAATAATAATCCCTCACTGCTTCAGGGCAATGTTCAGGTTCGATGACAAGCATATCAGAATGAGGGCAACACTTAGACAACTCACTGGAAGCTTGCGACTTTCCAGAACGTGAGAGTGTTTCTTCGGATGAACTCGCAGAGAGTTCGATAATATGGTTTCGGCTAATAAGCATTTCGGATCCAGGTGCCAGCTCCAAGTTATGGTCAAAAGTCTCACACACCTGATGAAATGAATAATACACATCCCCAGCAGGAGAAAAATAGCGTTTTCTAAGCATTGCTTTTCCACCAGCATCACGTGCAGACTCGATTTTCCAGCCCAAATACACTAGATGTTTGTAAGCCCTCAACTTGAGCGGAACTGGAATCGCCTTTCTCTTATTCAACCTATAAATTTTATTACACTCATCAATGGCATCAGGGAGATACTCAGCCTCAGACTGAGCTACAGCTATCTTCCATTTAGATCGTCTATTCTTGTGCTCCTCTTGCAATACCAAACTCATACTAGGAGACTCATCATAATTACTGGAACCAATGCCAGAGCCTTCATCTGGATTACACGACAAATTTGGCGACGCAAGACGGCGAAAGGGTGGTGTTTGCAGAATTCCTTCATCATCAGACTGGAAAGTAGCATCAAAGGGTAGAACAGCAACAGTACTACGAAATGGTCCTTCAGATTTTAGAAAAGAATCAAATAGTTTTTCCGAAAATTCTATTGATGATTGTCCTGGTTCCCGTGATGAATTCATTTCTTCTAAAAGGTGCTTAACTGTAATCTGTAGATTATCAGAGTAAACCTGCACCAGTAATTCCCTCCATAATTCCCGTTTCGAAGAAGTCCACTCCCTAAGTTTTTCAAACTCAGTCTTCATCCTCAAGTCATACCACATTTGCTTCACCGATACAAGGAGAGACCACTCTTTCTCAACTTCCTCAATAAGTTCAAGAAACAACCAGTTTCCGCGAGGCTTCCATTCATTCATAACCTCATCCCAATCCATACTTAACCGCAAATCTTTAATGTCGCCTTCCATTTCATCACCCAAGTCAGGAAAGAAAATTCTCCGCGTCTCACTTCCATCTTCCTGATCAAACACCACACCTTCCCACCAGGCATCCCTATAAAGCAAGTCAACGCATTCTCCGTAATGCAGACTCCATGCCCCTATAACACAGGAAGGCGGCAAAGGCCTAATCAAGCCCCTGTACTCACCAGGCCTCTTTATTTCCTTATCAACAACCCCTTCAATTGCAGGGGTCACCTTCACCTGCTCGATCAGCCTCCCGGGCCCATTATCACACAGAATGTGGTCATACCGAACCACGCGAATCAAGTCTTCACAGCCAGTTACCACACCAGTTTGCCATGAACCGAGAAACCCATCATCCAAGCTCCTCACCTTCCACAATGCCAAGCAAATTTTTTTCACAAAACCCATAAATAGGAACAAATATTACAATCATCAAATATAGTATACGATCACCAACCAATATTTGCCATAATTCAGCCCAGATAGCTCATAAATCCTAGAATACATAAAACCCAGAGGAAATTTATGAAATTTATAACACAAATCCGTCCGATTACAAATTTTGCATGTCAACGAAAACCAAACGAAACCCAAAATCACATCATCTTTAATTCAACGCCGTCGTCAAATTATCATGAACGATCACAGAAAACCCACATGCAAATAACATGGAGGCGATTCTGGTTTGCACACCGGGATCAATGCGGGTAAAATCATGAATAAAAAAATTTCACATCAACGAAACGACGATCAAAAACCAACAAATTAATAAAAAATAAAAAAAAAATCCCAACAGAAGGGGGGGAGCCAAAACTATCAAAAGCTTATAAATGATCAAAAACAGGAACAAAGAAAAATTGGGAAAAAAAGCACTGAACTTTACACAGTTTCAGCCACACCCAAGAATTACGACGAACGAAAATACCTCAACTTTTTCATGAAGGAGAAGCTTTCTCTCTCTGGCGGCCATTGTTCGAGCAATGGTTGGTTTGATTATAGCTATGGGTTTTTGAGTTTTTTTTTTTTTTTCTTGTTTCAGAGGGGTTTTGTTTGTTTCAATAAACAAGGGGTTTTTGTTGAAACAGAGCATTAATCATTATTTATTAACTATATATCTCGATTAAAAATAGAGCATTAATATTAATATATAGACTTAAGTTTATCCTTTATTTTTTCTTTTTCTAAAATACTAGTAATCTTGAGATATGCTAAAAATGACATGTTTTTGATCTATTCTTTTAAAAATATCCTTTTTAATTTTAAAATAGGTAAAAGATACTCACTAATCCGTTGCCACTTAGATATGGGGAATTTGAAGTTGATAGACTCGGGTAGAAGGTATATCATATATATATATATGAATGAATCATGTAAAAGAAATTCTTCTGTAAGAAAAAAGAATGAATCTTATTCATTAGATCTAAATAAATTAATGGTTGATAAACAATCAAGCAACAACTAAAACACAATCGAGCAATTGCTCGATTGTGTTTTAGTTGTTGCTCGATTAACTATATACATATATATTAATTTAAGCTTATGTTATCCAAATGTCTTTGTTAGGAATGTCAATTTAGTACAAAATTTGTAAGTTAGTTCGATTAAATTGAGCAAAAAAAATGGATTAGGATTAAAATATTTTGATCGAATGAACCGGGATGGAATAGCATGAGGCCCAATAGAGTCAAGCCCAAAACACAATGAATTGACCCGATTAATTCGATTATTTTTTTATTAGTATTTTTTCTCATAATTATATTACCAATATCTATTTTTAATATTCAAAATCATATTTTTCTAATATTTTTAAATTTTATAATTGTGTTAAGTGTATATAGATAAGTACTTATAAATTATTTAATCATGAAGTTAAACACATGTATAAATATTCATGAAATAATAAAATAATATTTAAGTTTATGAATATATTAAAAAAATTATGTGTGTTGATTTTTTTGTAAGAGAGTATAAATATTTAGTACAAATTTTATTGTTTAAAGGATTAAAAAGAGAGGAATACATTTAATGACATAAAAATATTATAAAAAAAATTAAAAAGTAATTTTATAAATTAATTGTGTTGAAAGTTAAATGGGTTGGGGTTGAAATATTTTAGCCCGAATTTTTTTTAACTTGATTAAGCCTAAACTGAATAACTCGCAAATTGATCGGGCTAACCCAAAATTCGATGGACTGACTCGTTTGACATTCTATTCTTCATCAAAATTCTTAATCTTCAATTACTGGACATAGGGGTGTAATCGAACCGAGTCGAGTCAAGTAGTGTTGTGCTCAAGTTTGACTCGTTTAGTTTTGAGTCGAGCTTCAAGTTTTTTTATTGAATACTTTGATGTTCACGAACTTTATCGAGCTTTAATCGAGCCTAAATGAACTTTCTAAATTTAGAATATATTTTAAATTTTTATTATTATTGTGAAGAAAAAAGTTATTTATTCCAAAATTAATATCATATTCATGTTCAAATTCTTAAATTTTTCATTATTAAAAAGATTTATCATTATTTTCACTCTTAAATCATGAAAATATTATTTTTATAAAATTAATTATTTTATATTTCTTACTAATTTTAGCTAACGAGCTTGCTCACGAGCTCACGAGTCGAATACTATGATGCTCAGGTTTGGTTCGTTTAATAAACGAGCTTTACTAAATCAACTCGAACGAGCTTTTATCGAGTCGAGATCCGAGTAGCTCACGAACAGTTTGATTCATTTACACCCCTAACTGGACGCAGAGAAAATCCTTTTACAATTTACGTACCTTATAGTTTCGATTTTACACAAGTCAAATAAGACTAGATTTAAAATACACCAACTTGGATTTGTCATAGGAATAATGGGTCAGTTAAGCCCCTCAACTATTTTGACATTAGCATATTAAAGGAAAATTATGAAAAATACCCTAAATTATTGATCAACTATGAAAAATACCCTATTGTTTCTCCTTCCTTGAATTATACCCTAATGTTTCATTTTTTCAATTAAAAATACCCTCAACTATAAAAAAATACCCCAATATTTTCTTTATCACTGAATTATACCCTAATATTTAGGGATGTCAATCGGGCTAACCCGTCGGATTTCGGGTCAGTCCTATCAGGCTGCGGGTTAATCGGTCCTGGTCAAATCGGGCTAAAATTTTTTTGGGCTAAAAATGTTGACCCTAACCCGTCGGTTTTCGGGCTAGCCCGTCGGGCCAATAAATTTGTTAATTATTTTTTATTTTTAATTCATTTTCACTTTTTTAATATTTTAAATAATAAAAAATAAACAAAATATTACTCCCTCCGTCCCGTGCGAATTGTTACACTTCTTTTCGGCACGGAAATTAAGAGTTGTGAGTGTAGAATGAGTTAGTGGGATTAATATTTTATTGTTGAGTGTGAAAAAGTTACATTTTTTAGAAATGTAACAATTCGGGTGGGACACCCAATTTGGTAAGTGTAACAATTCGGGCGGGACGGAGGGAGTACTTTTCTCTTATAAAAAAATACAAAACACATCACAAACTCTTATATAATGATTAATTTAACTATTAAAAATATATTATTTTTAATTTTAGCAATATTTAAATATATTTTAAATTAGTAAGTAAATAAACTTAACTATGTATTGAATACTATTTGAACTAAATAAAATTATATAACTTAAAATTTAATTAATATATATGATCTTAAATATCAAAAGTAGATTTTAGTACTATAATTATGATAGATATATTAATAAAAAAAGTAACCGGGTTAATCGGGCCAACCCATCGGGTTTCGGGTTATTCGGTCTAAGGCTATTCGGGCTAATTTTTTTTCGGGCACAAATATTTTGACCCTAACCCGTATTTTATCTCGGGTTAATCAGGCCAATCTGCGGGTTTCGGGCTAAATTGACATCCCTACTAATATTTGATTTGATGTTAAAATTTTTATGAATCATAAATTAAATAATGTGTGACATTTCTATTTCTTTGGTATATATGTGGCATATATTGTATTAAAATTTTAACACCGTTAGCGACGTAGGGTACTTTTAATTGACAGAAGCAAACATTAGGGTATAATTCAATGATATGAGAAACTTTAGGATATATTTCATAGTAAATAGTATTTTTAGTGGACAAAATGAAACTTTAGGGTATAATTCAAGGAAAAGCAAACATTAGGGTATTTTTCATAGTTGACCAATACTATAGGGTATTTTTCTTAGTTTTCCCGCATATTAAACCATACATGACTATTTGAGTCAATTTGACACTTCAACTTTTTAAATTGACTCATTTAAACTGGGGTAAGCATTCAATTAGTTGGTTGGATTTTGGCATGTAAAACAATCAAACCGAAATAACCACATTTACAATGGAGGTAACCGAATCGAACTGAATTACCGAAATAATCGAACCAAAATTATTATTCAGTTATAACTTAATTTTAATATAAATTATATAAATTAATAAAATTAAAAATAGAAATTATTTGTATTACATATATTTATATATTATATAAAGAATATATTTATATGTTAATATAATAAAATATTAAAAATAGAAATTATATATATATATAAATAATATTTATATATATAAAAATGTATGTATTATATATTTATTGATAGGGAAAATAGGGAAATATATCCCCAAGTTTTTTTGTTAGGAAATTATATCCCAAATTATAATTCTGTTAGGGAATTTTGTCCTCCTGTGCTGACTAAGCAGTTAAGTGCCATGTGGCGCTGAGGTGGTATTTGACTCAATGTCACATGGTGCCACATCAGCGCCACATAGAAAATGATGTGGCAATTTAATTTTAAAAATATAAATATTAATTAAAAATAAAAATATAATTGTAAAAAAAGTAAAAATTTATATAAATAGTTATAGTCTTATTTTACTCTTTTTTCAATAATAATTTAATTTTTACTTAATATTTACATAACTTTAATTTGTTTTTAAAATTATTATTAAAATATAAAATTAAAAGTTGAGTTTTATATATATAGATATTATATATACAGTATGTATATTAATAATATTTATTTTATTTCATTCATAAAAATAAACGAATATTTATTTTATATTAAAATATTATAATAAAATAATAATGACAATAATAATAATTCAGATTTTTTATTATTTTAAAAATTCACAAGAAATCTGAAATCTTTTTAAAAAAATAATTAAAAAAATCTGAATTTTTATTATAATTATTACTCCCTCCGTCCCAAAACAATTGTCTTGTTTTCCTTTTTCGTCTGTCCCAAACAATTATCTTCTTTCCTAAAATGGAAAGTTTATACACACTCACTAATAAAATACTAATTTCCTCTATCTCTACTCGCATTGGTATCTGTGCCATTTCCAAACAAGATAATTGTTATGGGACGTAGGTAGTATTATTTTACTAATAATTTTTTAATACAAAATAAATATTCATTTATTTTTATGAATGAAATAAAATAAATATTACTAATATACATACTATATATATATATATATATATATATATATAACTCAACTTATGATTTTATGTTTTAATAATAATTTAATGAAAAAAAAGTAAAGTTGTATAAATATTAATTAAAAATTAAATTATTATTGATAAAAGAGTAAAATAAGACAATATATATAAATTTTACTCTTTTTTCAATTATATTTTTATTTTTAATTAATATTTATATATTTTAAAATTTAAAATGCCACGTCATTTGTCATGTGGCGCTGATGTGACAACATATGATATTTAGTCAAATACCAACTCAGCGCCACATGACACTTAATTGCTTAGTCAGCACAGGAGGACAAAATTCCCTAACAAAATTATACTTTGGGATATAATTCTCTAACAGAAAAACTTGAGGATATAATTCCCTAATTTGTAAAAGATGGGGATATATTTCCCTATTTTCCCTTTATTGATATTATATATATAAATTTAGTTATTTTGGAAATGAAAAAATAACCGAACCAAAAACCGAAATAACGAAAAAAAATTTGGTTCGATTCAGTTTGATTTTTGATTTTTTCAATTTCTTGTTCACCCTTAATTTAAATCCTTCAATTATTAAATTCTTATTTTGCCCTTTTTAACAGAGTAAATATTTTTATAATCATAAACAAAATCCAATATTAAGATTTTAAATATTAAAAAAAAACTAAAAGTAAAAGAGAATCGATAAAAACTAAATAAAAGAAATCTAAGTTTATCAAAACAAATTTGAATTGAAGCCTTATTTTGCGGCGAAAAACTGCCGGAATAATTAAACTAATTTAACCTATTTCACATATCTTTTTAATTATATAACGGCTCATATTAATTTCTCGATAAACTAAATGAGTTGATAAAAGTTATTAGCTTAAATAATAGAAATCTCTTTATTACTTTTTCACGAAATATTTGTTTTTGCGGTTCTAACTTTTAATTTCTTAGTTAATTTGTATTTCCAGAGTTATATAAAAAAATTAGATTCACTTCTATTTTATATTTTTTTTTAAAAATATTTAAAATTTATCTCAAAATTTATAAGAACTGTAAAATACTTTTTCAAAGAGTATAACAGAAATATTAAATGTCGAAGATTCAGTTAAACCAATTCTTAATTTGCCCAAATAGTTAAAAGAAGATCTAAAATATGATTACCTCCATTCCGATAAAAATGACCATCTTCTTTTCGACACGAGAATTAAAAATTGTGTAAATGAAAATAATATTTTATTGTTAAGTGTAAAAAAAATATTATTTTTTAAAATAGACTAATTTGATTAAGACACCCGATCTAGTAAATATGTCAATTTAAAAATAGACTAATTTGATTAAGATTAGGGGTGAACAACGGACGGTTCGGATCGAAAACCGCACCGAACCTACAAAATCGTGAACCCGTAAATTTTCAAAAATTCAACCCAAATCGCCTGAATGAAAATATTAAAACCGAAACGTAACTTAACCAAACCGAATCATCGGTTTCGATTTTAACCGCAAATTCTTAGAATTTTTTATAAAATTGCTAAATTAACACAATTTAATGAAAAAAAAATCACAATTCAAAAATGTAATAAAAATAAAAATCCATAATCCACAAATCTAATACATAAACATAAGTTTAGCAAAAAAAATATGAAACATGATTCAACCAAAATCCACATCGCCAAGGAGAGGAGTAACGTGAAGCCGTAAATGTGCGATTACAGTTAGGGAAACATAATAGGGTTTGATTTGTTACATTTATATTTTGTAATTTGTAGAAAATAAACCTTATATTTTATATAGAAATATATAATAATATAAATAAATACAAAATGCTTAATAATTTACATATGAATATAAATTTCGGTTCGGTTAAAACCGCACCCAAACCAAACCAAATCGATAATCCGAAAATTTTCTAAAATTTAACCCAAACCTAAACCGCATATGTTTTTAAACCAACCCAAACCGTCTGAAATCCAACAGTTCGGTTTGGTTTGCAATTTTTCGATTCAATTTTGCTCATCCTACTTAAGACACCCAGTTTAATAAATATGTCAATTCTATCGAAAGAAGGGAGCATTACCATAATAAGCGAAGAATTAGAATGATCCTTATCCCATTATCATATAATTTGTAATTATTTTGTTGAGATAAAGATTAAGTTGAAGACAAAAACTAAAAAACAGAGATTGGACCATAAAATAAATTTGCATACAAACTTGTTCGCTTTAAAATCACAAACAAGAAAAGTACATAAAAATATCGATCTACGCAATCCAAACCCAACCCTCTCTACAGAGCTCTTATTTCTCAAGTTGATGATTTATTTAATTATATAAACATGATAATCAACTTGAGCTACTGCTTATAGGCTATCCCCTGATGGTGAGCTCCGGCGCACCGACGCCGTCCATCTTCGGAGCAACGGAGTCGATGATCTTGGATGCAGTCAGGTTCTTATTAGCCAAATGCTTCTCGTAGGCCGAGTTGTGGACGCCGATGGCAGCCCTGCCGGAAGGGTCCAGATTCTTCGACCACGACGCATCCCACAGAACAGCTGTCGGAGTGCTGCATGCCACGCTCGCCCCACCGGGAACAGTCTGCGCGGCAGAGCTCTGCATTTGACGAGCATAAGAACATGACTTAGTTCGAATTATGACCTCGTTTAGTGAGACGAAGATGTACGTACCTGTGGGAAGAATCTCTCGAATATCATTCGGTAGTAGTAGGCCTCCTTCGTGGTGGGCGTGTTGAGGGGGAAGATGTGTTCGGCGTTGAGCATCATCTTATCGGTGACCTGTAGACGAGGATGAGAAATGAGAATAAATTTTTTATGTGAAAGAGATGATAATAATAGTAATACATACATGTTCCAAGGCATGAGCTTTGAGTCCGTCGATCCAACTGTAACCGACGCCGTCGCTGAATTGCTCTTTTTGTCTGTACAGAATATGCTGCAAACAAAGAATGTTAAAGACGAAAAATATATGCATAAAAGGTAAACCGAGTTTAGGCCGAAGCCTTACAGCATCACCGAGTTTAGGATGTGTAATTCAGAGTCAAGGAGGAGGAATCGATCATGTAATAATAATATACCTTTGGAAGATACGGGCGCTCCTCGTCGTCGAAGGCCCGCCTAAGAATCCACTTCTCGATTCTCCCTTGGTCAGGCTTTATCTGTAAGAAGTTATAAACAATGCATGATGATTCAGATCTGATCAAAGCTGCAAGAAATGTGTGGTTTTCATCTTGACCTTACCATTTTGAATTCAGGGTCGATGTTCATCGACACATTCAGGAAGTCCTTATCCAGAAAGGGAACGCGGGCCTCTAAACCCCATGCTGAAGTCGACTTGTTCGCTCGCAGACAGTCGTATTGATGAAGGGCCTTTATCTGCAGATGCATAAACACCATGACATTAGTTGTATTCGAAATTCGGCCTCAAAAGGTAAAAGATGGTGTCATGTGGTTGTACCTTGCGGCAAGTTTCGCGGTGGAACTCTTCCTTGTTGGGGGCCTTGTGGAAATAAAGATAGCCACCAAATATCTCGTCGGAGCCCTCACCAGATATGACCATTTTCACTCCGAGTGATTTGATCTTACGCGACATGAGGAACATAGGAGTGCTTGCTCTGATTGTGGTTACATCATAAGTTTCAATGTGATAGATGACATCCTCAATTGCATCGATGCCATCCTGAAATATAGGATAAAGATTTTATAGCATGAGGGAAACTGAGAGAGATCGATGCCGGAAAAACTTTATTACCACCGGTGGAGCTTGCTTTACCTGAACTGTGAAATGAAATTCATGGTGAACAGTACCCAGATAATCAGCTACCTCTCTAGCAGCTTTAAGATCAGGTGATCCCTGCACGAGAAGCCGGTCGAATCTGTTAGGATGAACCACTAGAATTCAGCAGCTTAAAACTCGAGTTTTACGCACAACTGACCTCAAGGCCAACACAGAAAGAATGAAGCTGCGCCCCCCAATGTTTAGCAGCTTTCGTACCAGCCATGTATCGAGAAGTAATAGACGCAACTAGTGACGAATCAAGTCCTCCCGAAAGAAGAACTCCGAAAGGCACATCAGTCATAAGCCTTTTAATAACAGCCTGCATATGCATCAAACAGCCAACACTCAAAATTTAAAAAAAAAAAAAAAACACCCTCGACAATAATCCAAACACAATCACAAGAACTACACACGAGTCTCACATTTTCGAAAGCACGCCTCAAAACTAAGGGGTCGTAAGGAGTTGAAGGGATGGACTCATTGAACCAGGGAGGGTTGTACCATCTTCTAAGGCCTCCACTCTTGCTCGAGTACAGGTGACCGGGTGGGAAGGACTCGAAGTGCTCGCATTCATCGTGCAACCCTTTGAGCTCGGATGATATCCAGATAGAACCTGAATACGAAACAAGGAAACATATTCGGAATCATGAAAGAAAATTCAATCAAGTTCTGGTTTTAGTTGATTTCCAGAAGCAAATACCATCAAGCCCCCAGCCAATATACAATGAAGTTATCCCAATTGCATCACGAGCAACAAGGAAGCTATTATCCCGGGAATCCAGCAACACAAAAGAGAACATTCCATCCAACATATCCACAAAATCCTCTCCATACTCCTCATACTGAAAAACATGACATCACAGTTATTACAACAAGACCAACAAATCCTATTTATTGAACAAAAGTGTAAGGCAACTAACTAATACTCACAAGATGTGCAATGACATCACAATCACTCCCAGTACGGAAATTGTGGTTAGGCAACACCTTACGCAGAGCCTCATGGTTGTAGATCTCTCCATTAACCTAAAGCCATCCGAAACATCACATTCAGCAACTAAAACTGTAGTTAAAAGGATGTTTAGTGCCAAGTTATGCCTCCCCTGCCTAACCCTATAGCTTGAAACATGACAAATTATTTCATTTAACTACTTCAATGGATCATGTGTCCTGTTCTACTGTCTGGCTCACATTGAACAGACACAAGATGACATAGCTCAACAACCGACAGTCGGTGGACCAACAACACGAGATGCAGCAAAAAATGGACATACCGTCACTACTATCTTTTTGTCTTCATTGTAAAGGGGTTGATCCCCGGAGGCGGGATCCACAATCGCTAGCCTCTGATGAGCCAAGAAAAAATCACCCTTGTGATACAATCCACTCCAATCAGGACCCCTATGCTTCAATCTATGGAATCACACAGAGACAAACTAAAATCAAGTATTTCCACAAACATTGGAAACTAAAAGAAACTTTTCCCTTTTCATTTTATCAACATTCTCAAAATCTTCAATCCATCAGATCACACTGTAAATCAGCTAAAATCACACTGTACCATCAGCTAAATAATGTGCGGGTAAATTATGAGAAATCCAACGTAGATATGATAAGATCATTGAGTTTAATTTATCAAACGTAGAAATAACATGATCAGCAACGAAATGTAACGCATCAATCAACAGCATAATTCGAAATGACAAATTAACACAGCATAATCCAACAACTATCTCCGAAATAAAAAAAACTGAAACAAACAGATAAACAGAAATCATCTCGTAAATCTCGTGTTGTAAGCAAACAAAAAACGAAAATAGAACGAAAACACAACAAGCATGCTACATAACAAAAAACTAAAAAGTTGAGGAAAGTTACCTGCGAGAAAGCTCGAGAACGCGAACTCTCTTGGCCTGAGAGTCATCGGAACACCCTAGAACTGCTAGAATTCCACACATTTCGAAATGCAAAACAAAACCTAAAAACAAACAAGAGCGGTTTACGTGAGTTTGCTAGGGGTAGCAGCAGTGAGCAAATAGAGAAAAAAGAGAGAGAAAGAAGTGATAATCGAAGAGAAAAAGCAGTGAAAATGGGAAGAGAGAGAGAAAAGTGGGGCAATGTTGGGGGAGAAACCTACACGTATAGAGCTGATATTGATTAAGCTCTGATTTTCTACTTCTGCACCGCTTCCATGGCGCTGCTCCCTATTTATAGGGATCTTGGTGTTAGGGGTGGTACAAATTTCTTTTCTTTATTATTATTATTAATAAATTATTATTATTATTATTAAATATTTGTAATTCTTATTCATACGAACACGTATATTCATTTTTAGCAAAGTCAAAATTCATAATTTTTTACTACTTATCAAGTTGTATAAACTTATTCAAAAACTCAACTCACTCTCCAACATACTCCATCTGTCCCGCTAGATTAGTCCATATTTTTATTTTTGTCTGTCCTACCAGATTAGTCCACTTTCCTAAAATGGAAAAAAAAATCTCCTCACGTCAATAAAATATTAACTCCACTACACTCACAAACATTCGTTTCTGTGCCGAAAATAAACTGGACTAAATCTAATGGGACGGATGGAGTATAAGATATCAATATAATTATTTTTTTAACCACTTTTTATTAAAATTCTAAATGAATCAAATTATTTATGAGTTATTTTGATCTTGATTCAATAAAAGCTCATTTCAATTCGTTTATGAAACTAACCAAGCTTGAACATCATGAAATTCGACTCTCTAGTTAAAATTAGTTAGAAGTTAAATAAAATAATTAATTTTATAAAAATAATATCTTCATGACTTAAGGGTAGTGACATGATAAACTTTTTAGTAATGAGAAACTTTGAATTTGAACATGGGATGATATTAGTTTTGGAATAAATAATTTTTTCTTTCAAAATAATAATGAATATTTTGATTTCAGTAAGTTCGTTTTGGCTTGATAAAGTTCATAAACTCAAAATATTCAATAAAAAAAGTTTGAAACTCGACCTAATACTAAACGAGATAAATTTGAGTACAATTCTACCCGACTCAATTTATTTACACCCCTACTTGATTATGCCTACATTGTTGCTCAAATACTAATGAATACCAAATTGGTATTCAAGCAACGTGGTAAATATATTTAAAATAATATGAGTATTCAAATAGAGTGATAACTATAATAAAAACATCCTTATTTTTTATGGGATGATTTTCTCTTAAATGCTAAAATTAATGTGTATCAAATATGAATGAATCTCAGTCATTAGATTGATAGTATCAATGGTTGAGATTAAAACATCAAAGATTAAAAAATTAAGTTTAATTTACATTCGTGCTTAATTTTTTTTATGAGTCATGCTTAAGCATGATCTATAAAGCAATTAAGCATGAAATCTGTAAAAAAAAAATAAAAAAATATCTCACCCATAGGTAATTTAAAATTAATAATATAGATTCATTCTTATTTAGTACAAACTAACTTTTAGCATGAAATTCACTCCATGTATATATTTGTGATGAATTTTAACTAATTGAGATAGATGATACTCCCTCCGTCCCACTTCAATTGTCCATCTTTTCTTTTTCGTTCGTCTCATTTAATTGTCTTCTTACTTAAAATAAAAAGTTATTACCCACTCACTAATAAAATACTCATAATTTTCTCTATTTCTGCTCGTATTGGTCATTATGTTAAAATTCAAAGGGACAAATAAACTGGGACGAATGTAGTATTTATTTAATGTGACGCAATGGATGTTTGATGCTTAAAAGTTAAAATTAGTGATGGAAAAGATAGTTGCGAGTTGCGACATGGTAGGAGACAAAATGACAAAATCACTTTAAAATTCTATACATGCGGCGACGTTTTGCCACTCAAATCGTCAATTATCGACTTTTATAAAAAAAAATAAAAAAAAAAAAAAGTCGTAGTAATTAATTGACTTGGTACATTCCCTTTCATTAATAAAATAGAAATAAATTAAACTAATAAGATTGAATGGGGACGTATATATTGGACCACATGACTCATAAAATGTCTATATTATAATCTCATTTGATTTTACGTGTAATTAATTGCGTTTTTCTTTGGAATAGTAGTCAATTCTTATTTAATTTAAATCATTTTCATACGTAACTTTATATATATATATATATATATATAACTCAAACTTAACCATGGTTAAGTTTATTAATTATATGAGGTGGTGGATTTATAGTAAATTTGTATTTTTAGAGTAGTTGAAAGAATGGCCCTTTTGTAGGTCTCGACCCTTTTGTCTTGTTCGGTTAGGACCACTCGGTTTGTAAAATTTAAATGAATAATTGTCGCTTCAGGACTCAAAAGATAGTTTAATTATCGATTCAGGACCCGAAAGATAAAATAATTTATTAACGTCCTGAATTGAGAGGTTTTTGATTGAGAATTAATCTTTCGGATCCTGAATCGATAATTAAACTATCTTTCGGGTCCTGAATTGGTAAAACTCCAATTTAATTTAAACTTCGATAATAATAATAATAATAATAATAATAATAATAATAATAATAACAGAATTTTATTCGTAAGAAAATTCAAATGAAAGGTATCGTATTATTTTTTTTTAATTTTCTAAATCAAGAATGACGAATTTATTCATATATTCAGCCCTAAGGAGGATAAATTTGATTAATTTATTATAAGATTTAATTTTATTTTAATTAATTTGTGTAAAATATATACGAGTCAAACAATATTGGATAAAATTCACCATGTTTTATTTATTTAGTCTTTTTTTTCTCAAATTGAAAATATATAACTTTTTTGAATTTAAATATTTTTTTCGTACATTATCCAAAGCATGTGAAAGTCATATATGATATAAGTATACAACTCGAATATTCAAAGATACACAATCTTCAAGTGACATTATATTTCGACATTTTAACATATCATATAATTTAATAACAAAATCATACTTGATATAATCAACTCTTATTAAAGACTTTTTATTTTTTGGCGAATGTCACATCACTTTTAATATTTTTAGAAGGCACATGATTCAATGAAGTGTATCAAGAATATATATATAATAATAACGGATTAATGTTAATGAATGATCAACAATAAAACTATAAAATTTTCATGTTAGATCATATTATCAGATAAATATATCGTGAGAAATTAATAAATAATATTTTTAGTTTATTATTATTAGTCTTTTATCGAATATGAACCTAACTTAAAGAGATTTTGTGCTATGTTATCAGATCAAGTTCATAACATGATAACATCGTGATATCGAATTAAATTCTTTTTTCTTTTCTTTTTTTTTTTAATTTAAAAGTATTTATATAAAGTTACACACTATATGTCCTCGAGGAATCTCAAACTCATGACCTCTTAATCATAGGCAAATTGTTTTCACCAAGGTGCCCCGAGTAGCGGAACATAGATCGGGCTCTTAATATGTTAATATCGTGTTTGTAGTGAAGACTTAATGGATCGTGTCAAATATATATGAAAAAAAAAATCGTATTTGTATCAGATGTTAACAGATCGTGCTACCATAATATCAATACGATAACGATTCAATACACACGAATTATCAGTCCTAAAAAATAAAGTGAAGATCCGAATATTTATCAATTAGTGTAAGAATTTTTTTTTAATAGAATCAATAAAAATGAATTTTAACATTTTGTTTTTAAACCAAAAATGTTTGAATAAATTATTGTAGGGGACCACTATTGAGGGGGTGTTTATCCATTCCAAAATGTAGGTTGCTGAGTCAGCGTCGAACGTTGTATTTATCCTAGGCTTTAGGAAAAAATGTAGTTGGAAAATGGGAAATCATCTCCTATTGGCTAGCCAATTGAAAAAATAGGAAATATGAATAAATAATTCTTTTTTTTATATATATTTTCTTTTTGAATATTTCACAAGATTTCATGTTTATCCAGAGTCAGAAATGAATGGATAATGAAAGTGAGGTTGTAATTCCATCCAAGTACATTTGTTTTTTTTATTATTATTCAATTTATATGTACCTTAAAATTTTAGATTTTTACTATGATTTTTTTTTAAAATATGTTTTGTAAGATATTGAAATTTCAAACTTTATATAATATCTGTATAAGATAGTATTTTAATATACTTTGTGATTTTTTTTTTGGGATAAGTACTTCAAGTAAAATGTAGAGTTGTATTTTTTAAGTAGAGAAATTGCATTTTAATCTCTCCACTTTTATTATTGTTAATACAATAATACTAGGGGATTGACTCTTGACTTCAAATTTGAATTAAATATGTTCTATTATTGAAGTTTTTTATAATCATGACTCAAAAATAAAATGATTATTTATGTAAATGGAAATTCATCAATCTCTCTCTATATATGTAAAAGAGTGATGGGTGATCCAAAGTTCAAGACTAAATAATTTTTATTTGTATTATAGTGTAGTAAAACATACATTGAAGGGTAATTTTGTAATATTTTTCTATCTCCTCTAAAACCATCATAAATCTTTAAATGATCATAACTTATTCGATTTATATTATTTTTTCATGTATCATGTATCATTTTAAAGGTAATATAATTATCTTTCAAATGAAATTTCTATTGCATATGTTTCGATTTTAAAATCATCGTAAACAATGAAAATTAGTGATTATTTCATAATTCTCGTAACAGTACACGAATTCTTATATAATGAATGAAGTTGCACAATATAATGCATGAAGTTATATTATATAATGCAGAATATAAAATGCAATATGTTTTTCATACAAGAGCAACAAAAAAAATTAAAATTCATTATCTTTATATATTGTAAAAAATATTACAATTGTTATAAAAATTTATTATACATTACTTATTTTTAATTATATAGTTTTTTATATTATATAAATATTATATATATATATATATATATATATATATATATAGAGAGTTGCGTTCATTTCTGAACTATATGTCATGAATGAACAGTGGCCTAAGATCCGAGCGTCCATTTTATTGATCTGATGGTTGAATTA
>JAPKLW010003068.1:0-52126 GCA_026898455.1 Plectranthus barbatus | reverse complement strand
GAAAAAAATATGGGATATTATCTGACTGATGGTATATATCCTCCATGAGCAACATTTGTTAAATCATTCCACCATCCACAAATTAGGAAGCACCAACTATTTGCTCAATATCAAGAAGCAGCTCGTAAAGATGTCGAGCGAGCATTTGGTGTTTTGCAAGCTCGTTTCCATTTCATCAAACGACCATGTCTTCTGTGGGATCGTGATATGATGGGCAAAATAATGCTTGCTTGCATTATTATGCACAATATGATAGTGGAAGATGAGAGACACACTTACCTAAATTATTGTGATCCTACAGAGTTTATGAAAACTAGAGTGTTCAACACTGAAAGTGGAGATCCTGATGATCATCCCAATTTTGGATTCTCTACAGAACGGATTGCAAGTCTATCTAGCTATATGAGAAATAGGTCACAACTTCGTAACAAAGAAGCTCACATTGCTCTGACAAACGATTTGGTCGAGCATATTTGGCAAAAGTTTGGTCGTGATAATCAGATTTAACTTTGTTTGTGAAATTGTATTTCCAGTATTGTAATTTATGTAATTTCTAGTGTTTGAAGTATTTTTACTTTGTTTATGAAATTGTATTTCCAGTATTGTAATTTATATATTTTCTAGTGTTTGGAGTATTTTTATTTTGTTAGTCAAATTATATTTCTAGTTTTGTTTTATGTAATTTCTAACAACCATTCATATTTATCATTCCTTCCTATCCACCATTCCTAGCTACCCATTCTATTCTAACCACCATTCCTTCCTATCTACCATTCTAGGCTAACCACCATTCCTTCCTATCTACCATTCTTTTCTAACCACCATTCCTTTCTATCCCACCAACCATTCTCTTCCATTTTCTCTATAAATAGATAGGCCATTTGCTTTAATTCACCCACACAAAAAACATCTCACTCATTACCAATCTTCATTTCTCTCAATTTATCAATGGATTCACAAAATATTTTCTCAGATTCTCAAGATTATTATCCTAATCTTGAGAATATTGATACTCAAGAGTTCCAACCCTATTCAAACCCTCAATTTCCATATAACCTAACTGATGAAAATATCCAAACCGAAACCCCAAACACACACACTCCAAATGGTCCAAAAGGTTGGAGTGATCAAGAAGATCTAGCACTCATGTATGCTTAGGTCAGTGTTAGCAACAATGAGATTGTTGGTACAAACCAAAGTAGCCAAACAATGTGGAAAAGCGTATCGGAAAAGTATGAAGAAGCTTGATCAGACAATCCAAGGCTCATGGGAGGTGAAAGAAGTCTTGAATCGCTGAGAAACCGACACAAGCGGTTGAATACAAATGTAACCAGATGGGTAGCTGCTTACAAAGAAGCGTATAATCAAAAGAGTAGCGGTATGTACGATGCTGATGTTGAGAAGGTTGCTCAACAAATTTATGGTTGCGGTAAATCTACTAAATTTACTCATCATGAGGTTTTTGAGAAGATTATGCGTCATAATCCTAAATGGGAATTGAAGTTGGGGGGTGAACGTCATCGTAGCCGTGCTGATCGAGTACTTGAAGGAGATACTGATGCTGATGGTGATTGTGGAAGTTCTAAGAAATCAAGAACCACCGAAGGAGAGGAGAACCAAAATAGCTCCCACGATGAAGTTCATGCTAGTAGAGCTTCAACAATTCGTCGTCCAATTGGCAGAGACAAGGCGAAAGGTAAAAGAAAACAAAAGGTCACTTCTTCACAATCAATTATTTCTGATGAATACACTGACGTACTTAATGCAATGAGGGTCACACGTGAAAAGGAAGTGGAAGCACTAAACAGGTTGGGAGATATTAAGTTGAAAGCAAGCAAGGATAAGGTGCAAACAAACATAATGGTTTCCAAGATGAACATGCTCAACACTTTACTTGGTAAAGGTAGCTTGTCTGCTCATGAAGAATCCATCAAAATCCGTCTTATGCAAGAATTATTCCCATGTTAATTTAGCATTGTACTTCTATTTCCAATGTTGTGATTTAAATGTTTGGTTTAATTTCATCTAATCGTCTTTATTTTCAATGTTGTCATGTAATCTATGTAATTTTATTTTGCTTGATCAATGAAATCTACTTTTATTTAATTCTCTTACAAAAAAATTATAATTTTTATTATTTTAATTATAACTATTTATTTTAATTTTATTTCCTTATAATAATTATAATTTTTATTATTAAAATTAAAATTATTAATTTTAATTTTGAAAATTAAATTAAATAAAGATTATATATAATATTGTGGTTGGATAGTTGAGTGGTTGCTGATAGAGTATGTAAAATTATTGTGGTTGGGTTGGGATGATATTGATGATGTGGAGGAGAGAGAAATTAATTAAATAATGAAGTGGTTGGATGGTTGGATGGTTGGGGTGGTTGCTGTTAGAGATGGTCTTAGCAACTAGCCTAGCTTTGTACCTCACATTTTTTCCATCATTTTTAAGTTTGTACAGACAGTTACAAGCAATGACAGAGAAAGAATCATTTCTTTTAACAAGAGTCCATGTTTCATTGTCATGCAAACTTTTAATTTCATCTTTCATGGCTTCAATCCACATATTAGAGTGAGATGACTCAACAGCCTCCTTAAAGGACTTTGGTTCATTGCCATCTATCTCATCAAACACATTGAAAGCAAGAAGAGCAAGTTCAAAGTCATCAAATCTCCTATTTACAGAGATGGGCCTTCTAATTCTATCTCTAGCAAGTTTATAGTCATTTAAATCCACACAGTCAGCTCCACCTTGCTGATTATCACATTGTTCATGGCATTATCAGATATCTCTTCCCCTAGAATGTCATTAACATTTTTTGGTTCAATTTTAGGCTCCACCTCACTTTGAGAATCATGTAAAACAGGCAAATTAGACACGCAGCAGGGAAATTCAGATTCATTGAAGGTGATGTCCCTACTTATGATGACCTTAAATTCAGGATAAGATATATCTAACACTCTATAACCCTTTACCCCTTTAGGATATCCTAGAAAAACACACTTCTTAGCCCTGTTTTCTAATTTATCTCCCTTTTGGTGGACATAGGCTACACACCCAAATACCCTAAGGTTAGATAAATCTATAGGCTTTCCTAAGAAGACAGATTCAGGACATCTACCTTTTAGAGGAACAGAGGGGGACCTATTTATAAGGTAGGCTACAGACATTATAGCTTCCCTCCAAAAAGGTTTTTCTAACCCACATTTAGCCATCATACACCTAACCCTCTCCAGCAACGTTCTATTCATCCTTTCAGCCACACCATTTTGTTGGGGGTTATAAGGGACTGTTTTATGTCTTTTTATCCCATATTCAGCACATAATTGATCCATGGAATTATTACAAAATTCTAGACCGTTATCGGTCCTAAGAGTTTTGATTTTCTTTACAGTTTGGTTTTCAATCAAGATTTTCTAGTTTTTAAAACATTTAAAAACTTCAGATTTATTATTCATCAAAAATATCCAAACTTTCCTAGAAAAATCATCAATAACAGACAAGAAGTATCTCTTTTCACCATGTGTGGGCTCACTAGAAGGGCCCCACACATCAGCATGCATATATTCAAGAATGCACGAACTCTTAGGCACATTAGGGGAAAAGGTGTTTGGGAATTTAACTTTGTTTTGCTTTCCAAGGACACAAAATTCACAGAAAGGCAAACAAGATACATTGTCATTACCAAACAGGCCATTTTTCTTCAAGATTCCCAAACTTCTATTACTCATATGCCCTAATCTATCATGCCATAAGCTGGTTTTATCATCAGAGACATTGTTAACCATATTAGAAGCATGTAGAGACTCACAGTAACACACATACAGGTTGTTTTTCTTAACAGCCTTACAGATTACAAGAGAACCCTGCAATATCTTCATAATACCCTTCCCCCATCTCCCCTCTAACCCTTCATCTTCTAGAGCAGCACAAGAAAGAAGGTTATAGC
This sequence comes from Plectranthus barbatus, assembly GCA_026898455.1. Classification (NCBI taxonomy): domain Eukaryota; kingdom Viridiplantae; phylum Streptophyta; class Magnoliopsida; order Lamiales; family Lamiaceae; genus Plectranthus; species Plectranthus barbatus. The sequence goes on along the minus strand of JAPKLW010003068.1, from coordinate 48,165 downwards.
ATAATTCAGGTACATATCTAACATTTTTTAAGGTAAACATGCATCATGTATCAAATTTCAATTTAATATCTCCTATGCCTATAACCTTACACCTTTTTCTCATTAGCAAGAGAGATATAGCCATTTTCTATGATTTTTAGGTTAGAAAATAGTTGTTTATGTGGAGAGATATGGAAAGTACAACCAGAATCAATTAGCCATTCATTTACACCAAATTGATTCAAGCAGGCATTAACAGACAGCAAAGGGTCAGAGCAAACAGGGGCAGCAGCCATATAAACATCACCTAGATTATCACTGGTTGATGCATTCACATAATTATCATTATTATCAGCCCTATCCCTCTTAGATTTGGTACATTGTTTAGCATAATGACCATAAACTCCACAATTATAGCATTTTCTGCCCTTAGACCAGGAGTTAGACCTTTCCCTCTTAACCCACTGGGATTTCTTCCCCCCTTTATTATTATTGTTACTGAACCTATCTTTTGACCTACCCCTAACATGAAGGATTTCATTGTTGCTCTTGTTTTTATTTTTACCTTGTTTGATTTCTAACTCTTTACTCTTCAACCCTCCTATGACAGTGTCTAGGTAATGGTATCCCTACCATACTTAAAGGCAGCTTTAACATCATTATAGGATTCGGGTATAGCATTTAAGAGCACAACAGGGGCATATTCTTCTATATGTTTATCTCCTGTTAACTTGATGTCTTGAATCAGTTTAGTGAAGACATCTAGGTTTCCCTCTATATCTTTATTGAGGTCTAACTTGAATTTAAAAAATGTTTCAAGTAAGAACAACCTATTGGTTAGGGAGGTTTCAGTATACAAGTCTTTTAATTTTTCCCAATATTCTTTTGCAGATACCAATATTCCTACCTTTCTAATCACAGTATCAGACAGATTAAGAAAAATAGTGGAACATGCAAGCTCATTCATTTCGGTGCGCTTTTCAGGGGTATCACTATCAAGATATTCTCCAGTTACAGCCCTATAGACTTTTTGTTGAATTAAAACGCACTTTATTTTTTGTTTCCAAATATAAAAATCAGTTCTCCTGTTAAATGGGGCCATACCATGGGCATTAACTCCAGAAGCCATTTTAAAACAGATTTTTCACTCAAGAAAACAGACAGGGATTTAAGAAAGCAGATTCAGATAGTACACACAAGTAAGATTCAGATCAGCTGGTTTAAAAACAAAGGTTTCCAGGGAGCTGGCAAAAGACTCTTAACTCAGTAGACAAATCAAACCAACTAAGGCAACACACGAAGGAAAAAAAATAGAGTTACAACCCGATCTTGACAAACCCTATCAGCAAAAGAAAAGAGAAAACTTAATTCTGCCTAGCAAATCACCAAGAGGCCAACACGAACAAGAAACAGATTCAGAGCAGACAGAGGCCACATAGATAGGACAACAGAAGGCAGACAAGTCACAGAGAATTATACAGCGACTTATACGGAACAGCGGAAGCTTAAAGCACGTACACCCCGATAGGGTGAAATAATAGGGATTGGGGTTGTGGACCAGAAAACTCGGGGATGGGGTTGGTGACAAGGCCTTTCGGCAAAACACGGAGTTCACAGAGGCAAGTAAAAAATAGAAAAATTCCAATCCTATTGGCACCAGTCGGCCGTTTCTACTGGAATCAAAAAACGGAGAGGTTTCAGAGAATACCAGAGCGGCGGCCCTAGGTGAGGGCACTGCCGACCTACCTCACGCACCCTAGGGTGCGACGACGTGGACCCTTCAGCGGCGAGACGCGCGGGGCAGTGGAACCTGGCTCGTGATGCCACTGTTGAGTATTTTTTGCCACTGCCGCGGTCCCTAATTACCGCCGGATCCAGACGATCCACCGGAGAAGAGAGCTGGCCGCCACAAACCCCTTCAACAAGGGAGAAGAGCTGCAGCACCACGGGTTCCACAGCTACTACGTCGTCTTCAGAGGATGAGCGATGCCTTCACAGCTTCGATCGGAGGGGGCGGTTGGCTCAGACTCACCTGCTACCGGCCCCTGCCCTACTACGAACCACAGAAGGAGAAAGGAGTTGCAAGCCCTAGGTTCTAACCCACCCACACTCAGATTCACACAGAGAAACGAAGAAACTTGCTCAAGAACACACAAGAATCCTCACCCAAACACACAGATTCGAAGAGAGAGGAGAGAGTTCTTTTCTTAGTGAGAGAGATTGATGTGCGGCGCAAAACAGGAGAGTGGGATTAGGTTTAGAAGATGGGTCAAGGGTAGATATATGTTTGGGTCAAATATCTAACAATATTCTGTTGGACCCAACAACCCATCTAACAACTTACCTGACTCAAAACTGGGTTAATCGAATTTTGGGCTCGGGAATAAAACGGTTGGGCCTACCTTCTCAACAATCCACACTGTGTTATTATCTAGTTGGATTGAGTGCTGGACATATACTGATTAACAATAGTAAATATGAATCGAGTTATCGCATCTTATGTAGATTTACAAGATTTAATAAGTAGAGAATCGATCTAATTTTATATGTGGGGTAAATTTGAAGATTGGTTTCGATTTTAATATGCGGAGTTTTAAATCGGTTAATTCATAAAACTCTCATTATTCCACTTGAGTAATCATTGATTTATTCATTTTTTAACTTTGTGAAACATTCTTTGGCTAGACTTTTTAATCCATGAATCCACCTGTTTTAATTGCTTTCTTTAATATTTTGATCAAATTCAAATCCTCAATGTAATTGCTTTTGTTTTGTCTTATCTTTGTTTTAAAAAGACTTCAACGGCCTATCATTGCCTTGGCTGGGAAAGAAATTCAAGATTTTTTTTTGTTATTATAATATTTTGATTGTCTTAATATTCGATATTATTGATGTGAATATATATATTGTTGAGGTTCGATTTCACGAGAAAATGGAGCCCTTAGAACTTTATTAGAAAATCGCAAATAATAACGATAAGCAAGAAAAATAACGACAAATAAATGGCAAGAATGGACGATGATGAATGAAATAAATTTAGTTTATTGGCGTGTAAATGAGACGAGAATTTGGCAGCGTTACAGCTTGATTTTGCTATCAGAGCATGAATACAAAAAATGAGCCTCCTGCCCCTATTTATAGGCAGGATAGGGGTAGGCAGGCAGCAGCTAACCCTACGCGTCGAGCTGCAACGGCTCGCCGCAAATATCGGACCGGTTGCGGGTTTTTCGGGGGAGGTTAGAGCTCCAACGTTCGGGTTCCGCCAGCGAGCTAGGATTTCTCTTCCTGGACCGTCTCAACATCGACCCGATTACCTCCTCGATGGCGAGGTGCTCCTATCCTTCGAAGCGAGGCCTTGAGTTAGACAAATTTCAGTATCTCATTGGTTTTAGTGAGCCAGTCTTCTGGGCTGGACTTGTCTGCTTCCTCGCCACCGACCTTTCATCGTGCTCGATATCGAGGAGCTCGGAGGGTCGGTTCTGACCTGTGGACTTAGATGATTCGGGACTCTTGAAATGATGCTCTGGTCGTTGGGGAGCATGTGGTCGCCGAAAATCCCGCAGGGGTTGCTTCCTCTTCTCGGTGGTGAGCTTGTCTCCTCGGTGCTGAGCTTGTCTCCTCGGTGCTGAGCTCGTCTCCTCAGTGATGAGCTCATCATGGTCGATATAGAGGACAAGTTGGGGTCGACGTTGACCCCATGTCTTAGGCGCTTTTGTGTACTTCCTTCACTTCAGGTGGCCTGTAACTTTGGGCTGACGATTAACTGGGTCGTTTAGCTTAGTGGGCTTGGGCCTCGGGGGCCCAGCCCCAACAATAGCCCCTTTTGATTGCAGGGTCTGTTCGGGACGGGCCGTGGAATCAAAACTTCGAGTTAGGATTCGATACAGAGTGCGGAAATTCGAGGTGTCCAAGAGACTACCCTCGGGCCCGGGAGGTACTTCCTGAGAGAGTAACTCCGCCAGGGAGTAGCCGGGATACTACTCCTGGTCAATACGAAGGTTCCGGGGAAGCGCAAGCGTATGACCATGCGGGGAATACCGGAGTATTGCCCCGCGGGCTAAAGCGTGAGTCCGGGGGTCACGCGGGTTAGAATCATTTCGGAGAACGTTCTCTCGCACGGAGCGGTGCTCCCATGCGTGCACTCTGTTTGGGCTCCATAGAGCGCTAGCGGGGTGAGTTATAGCGGATCGTGGGACACCTGGTGAGTTCCCGTGGGGAGGTCTCACGTTCTCGTAGAGGGTGTCGATCGCGTTATAGTTCTCCCTGCTGTGGGGTGTTGCTGCTTGAAGTTTTCTTAAGCGGGTCATGCATGAGGCATTTTACGGGTCTATAGCGAGGCGCTCTCTTTGGAACTTTAAATTTTTCCGCCCCTGGAGTGGCAGATCGTAAACCCGTACGACTTCATACTTCGTTATTGTTCCTGATACACTTTGGATTTTGGTTGTATGATATCCACTTAGCATATTTTCCACATTTCACTATTTGTATGTTGGAATTCGTTGTACGCTTGTTTCTTGCCTTGGCTTTTATTCGTCAACTTGGACCTCCTCTGTCGGATGAGCGGGTCGATATAGAGGAGCATAGGGGGTCGGTGTAGAGCAGTCGAGCACGTCGATGTCGACCCTCTAACTTAGCTGCAAAACAAGCGATGAGAGGTCAGGCTAGGCATCGCCCCTCCGACGCTCAAGTCAGTAAAGGTGTTATGAATAAATAATGATAAAATAATATGAAAAGACAAAATATAAATGTGCGTATCTGTATACTAAAGATAGTATTTCTTCAAGTGTTTGATGTTCCAACTGTTCTGCACTCTTCTCCCTTCCAATGTTTCAAGCTGGTAAGCCCCGTGCCCTATTACCCTAGACACCTTGTATGGGCCTTCCCAGTTAGGGGCTAGCTTTCCTGCTCCGGACTCTTTCGTGTTTTGGAACACCCTTCTTAGGACTGAGTCTCCTTCTTGGAAGCTTCTGAGCTTTAACTTCTTATTATAGAACCTTTCTACTTGAAGTCATCGCCGGGAGGCTTTGACTGTAGCATCCTCTAGTACCTCGAGCTAGAGGAGCTTCCTCTAGGTCGACCCTCTCGGTGCTAACTGGCGAGCTCATAAGCTTTCTGCTCGTTCAGACGCGCGATGCGGCTCGGCTCATCCTCTTCCCAGTTAATCTCAGCCCAGGCCTGCGAGAGGACCGAGTCCATGTCGTAGCAAGGGTAGCTAGTCAAGTCACGATAGAGCTTCGAGGACACGTCTAGGCCGTTCTTAAAAGCGAAGACCGCAGTAAGAGGAGGGCAGTTCGGTATAGAGGCGAGCTCCTGGTTGAAGCGCCCCACGTAGGATCTCAGAGACTCTCCCTTCTTCATGCGTATGTTGTTGAGCGCATCAGGGTGCTTGGCCACGCGTCGGCAGTTAGAGTACTGCTTTCTGAAGGCCATATGGAGTTCCGAGAACCACTGGAGGGCTGACAAACCACTGGAGGGCTGGTCCAGTCAGACTCGCTCCGAAGCTCTTGCACATGCACGCCTCGCGGAGGTTGCCTGGGATTGAGGTGGTCAGCATCTTCTGCTTATAGAGGGCTATGTGGTCCTCCGGATCAGTCGTCCCCTCATACAGCTGGAACGAGGGCGGCTCAAACCCCGCCGGGACATTCGTGTTGGTGATGTCAGGTGTGAAGGGCGAGTCGGCATAGCTGTCACGTGGTATCAGCGTCTCTGGAGGGATGATCCCCGGGATGCGGCAAATGAGCTTCTCCAGTCCAGCCATTCGTGCTTTGAGACGCCTCTCGTACTCGCCCCGTAGCTCCTCGGTGGCGAGGCGCTTAGTCGGTCGGAAGGTCTTTGCTCCCAAAGGACCACGCCCGAGATCAGACGTTGCAGGTGTGTCAAGGTCGATTGCCTCCTCCAAGTCGTGGGCCAAGTTTTTGCGAGGATCCGACAGCTTCTCGCTAGTAAGCGGCTCTTCAACGATGGGCTGCTTTTTGAGCGCCTTCTCCTTGCGAAGCTGCTCGTTCTCCTTCCGCAGGGCGTGGTTAGTGGCGTGTAACTCCATGATTCTGGAGTCTGTCTCTTTCGCTCGACGCCAGTTCTCCTCGGCCTCCTCAGCCAATCGTGTCAGGATAGTGTTTAGCATCTCTGGAGGCACGGCCTGGGCGCCGCCGGTTTGCAGGGTTCGTCGCACCAGCTCGTCGATAAGGACGAGGTCCCTCGACATAGAGGAGCCCGGTGGGGGAGCCCCAGTCGTCTCCCCCATTTGATTTCCAGCTCTCTCGCTATTACCTGCCATTGAAACAACGAAAAAGTAGTCCCAAGGGCCCCACGGTGGGCGCCAAATGTTGAGGTTCGATTTCACGTGAAAACGGAGCCCTTAGAACTTTATTAGAAAATCACAAATAATAATGATAAGCAAGAAAAATAACGACATATAAATGACAAGAATGGACGATGATGAATGAAATAAATTTAGTTTATTGGCGTATAAATGAGACGAGAATTTGGCAGCGTTACGGCTTGATTTTGCTATCAGAGCATGAATACAAAAAATGAGCCTCCTGCCCCTATTTATAGGAAGGATAGGGGTAGGCAGGCAACATCTAACCCTACGCGTCGAGCAGCAACGGCTCGCCGCGAATATCGGACCGGTTGTGGGTTTTTCGGGGGAGGTTAGAGCTCCAACGTTCGGGCGCCGCCAGCGAGCTAGGATTTCTCTTCCTGGACCGTCTCAACATCGACCCGATTAGCTCCTCGATGGCGAGGCGCTTCTATCCTTCGCAGCGAGGCCTTGACTTAGACAAATTTCAGTATCTCATTGGTTTTGGTGAGCCAGTCTTCTAGGCTGGACTTGTCTGCTTCCTCGCCACCGACCTTTCATCGTGCTCGATATCGAGGAGCTCGGAGGGTCGGTTCCGACCACTGGACTTAGATGATTCGGGACTCTTAAAATGATGCTCTGGTCGTTGGGGAGCTGATACGTGCGTAAAATGACCCATATTTCGATGTGTGCGCATGCTTGTTTGTGGCTACTTTACTCCCGTATCATATGTTTTTGTCATTTTTTGGTTGTGTTTTCGTGTTTTTGTGTTTTGGATGTTGTAGGATAGGTTTTGGGCATAAACGAGCATTTTTGGTGGAGTTTTGGAGGAAAATCGCACGTGTTTGGAGTTTGGAGAGCTCGACCGGCCGAGCGGGTGCAGGACCGGCCGAGCGGGGCTTTCAGAGGGCTCGACCGGCCGAGCAAGTGCAGGACCGGCCGAGCGAGGATTCAGAAGGGTTCAGAGGGCTCGACCGGCCGAGCCAACTTTGACCGACCGAGCCAGGCCAACAGAGAGCAGGCTCGGCCGAGCCTGGTCGGTTTTCTCTTGATCTGTGACAGTTTCTAACTTCGACCGGGCGAGCCATACTTCGACCGGGCGATCCGAGGCCCTGTTTGCTTGCTTATAAAAGGGGAAAAGGCAGTTATTTGAGGAGCTTTTTGTCATTTTTCATAAAATCTAGTTAGAATTTCTCCTAGATTCCATTTTCCTATCACGATTCATCCAAATTCTAAAGTATCTAAGAGCTTAATTCACCAATCCTTGGAAGAGAAGTGAAGAATCAAGGTGGTAGATCAAGGCATACAAATCCAATTGGGGAAGATTCCAATCTCTACTTTTCAAACTGTAATGGATGTAATTGAATTCAACTTTGTATTTGTACAATTGAAAGGTATGATGTTCTAATTCATTTTGGATGTTGATTTGAGTAAGGATGCATGATCATTTGGTTTGAGAATTGTTTATTTACTTTCCTTTGAGAGCTTGAATTGCACTAGAACTTGTTCCTTACCTCCTAGGTGTAGGTAAGAGCCAGCTTAGGAGGTAGTTGATGTGAACGCTGCAGCCAATACGCGGGCGGAATCATCGTGAATAGTGTAGATTCATACGATTTTAGTTCCAATCCATGTGCGGTGCTAGGTCGTAGGGCAATAATTGATGAACTATTTGGAGTGGTCTAGGGCTTAATAACGTGATGGTTTGCAAGTCTTAGATCATCAACCGTTAGCTCGCCGTGACAAGGGGTTAACGAGTGTAGGGTCGATTGCTCAATCTCCTAGGGATTAAAATGTGTTTACATCAATGATTAACCTAATTTGATTGCATCTACACTCATCTCAACATCTTATCTTCCTAATTTGAGTAATTGATTGTCTTGGTTTACCGATTGGGGAAAGTAGTGATCAATTGATGATTGTTTGTTTAATTCAATGTTTTTCATATATTGTTAGCATAGGTTTAAATTGAATGCTTAGATTGTTAGAAACTACTCAACGATTGTATCATGCCTAGCTATAGGACTTTGCTATAGTATCTCGGTATTCTAGCGGGCGAAGCGGGGAAGGACCTGGATTTGACAAATATTATTCTTGTGTAGTTAGAGGTTTAATTTGATTGAACTTTTGGCCGCATCAGGAGCACGTGGTCGCCGAAAATCCCGCAGGGGTTGCTTCCTCTCCTCGGTTGTGAGCTTGTCTCCTCGGTGCTGAGCTTGTCTCCTCGGTGCTGAGCTCGTCTCCTCGGTGATGAGCTCGTCATGGTCGATATAGAGGACAAGTTGGGGTCGACGTTGACCCCATGTCCTAGGCGCTTTTGTGTACTTCCTTCACTTCAGGTGGCCTGTAACTTTGGACTGACGATTAACTGGATCGTTGAGCTTAGTGGGCTTGGACCTCGGGGGCCCAGCCCTAACATATATGATCTTTCAATTCGAGATTTTTTTAATTCAATCATAAGCCTTATTGACTCAATTCCATTAGTATTAATGCAACTATTTATTAAATAGGAGAACAAAACATTTAATTACTCGGTAAATACATTAACACCTATTTACTATTTAGTAGTGAATGTTAAAAATTTCTGACCTGACACAAAATCGCACAATATAATGAGATTAAATATGATAAACGTGACACAACAAGACACGGACACAAATATGATATTTACTTGCTAAGAACCTGAAATTCAATCTGATAAAACAATATTGACACGAACACGAGAATTCTTTAAAAAACATAATGGGTAACACGAACACAATATATTAATGAATAATACAACCCGACACGAACATAACAAGAATATGATATGAAATTTTATATTCTTAACGAATCGACACAATTACAACCTAACATATATAAATTGTGAGCTCTAACCACATGATTGTTGAAGGGACAATTTCTTGAAAAGGAATACTAAATTGTGAATATTGTGTTTCAAAAACTCTAGTATCAAGATTCGGTGTTGACCGGCGGTTGGGGGCTGCTGGTCTTCACTTCACTTCTACTATTAACTAGTTTTCTACCTGCGTGTTGCACAGAATATTATATTTGTTGGAGTAGTCTCAATATAACTCGAGAAGTTGATCGAGTCGCATAGATATGGAAAAGATATGGTGTATATCTTGTTTTCGTTTTGAACAAGATTTATCCTAATTAGTATTAGATTTGAATAGGAATAAATCTATTTTATATAGATTTAGATTTAGATATATCTTACCATATCTAGGTTTTATATTCCTTATGTGTTTAGGAATATCTCCCTATAAATATCCCTGCTCCCCACCAATTTTAATGTGTCATACTTTGTATTTTCTTCACCATAATAATATCATCACCGAAGAGACTTGAAGAGTGGACGTAGAGCTTACGCTCAAATCACTATAATTCTTTGTGTCATTTATTTTCTGTTAGTTATTTGTGTATGAAATCGCTTCAATTCACAACAAATTGGTGCGATGAACGTGGATAGAGAAGGATTGCGATGCGTTCAGCCAAGTTCGAGGTGGAGCATTTCACGGGATCGAATGATTTTGATTTTTGGAAGTTGAAGATGCAAGTGCTGTTTGTACAGCAAGGCTTGGACGGTGCCTTGAAGGGAGAGGCTGGGTTACCCGACACGATAACGGAGCAACAGAAGAGAGATACACTAGCGAAGGCGCATAGTGCGCTAATTCTAAGTCTCGGAGACATGGTGTTGAGGAAGGTGTCGAAGGAGAAAACGACAGCGGAAGTATGGACCAAACTGAAATCCTTATATATGAAGAAGTCCCTGGCAAATTGGCTCTATCTTAAACAATCATTGTATTCGTTTAAGATGCAAGAGGGAAGACCGATCAACGAGCAGCTCGACGAGTTCAATAAGTTGATTCTCGATCTGGCAAATATCGATGTGGCGATAGGTGATGAGGATCAGGCGTTAATGTTGTTAAGTGCACTGCCAAAGAGTTATTCAAATTTCAAGGAAGCCTTATGGAAGAGAGTCATTGAACATGGATGAGGTTCAGTCCGCTCTAAGTTCGAAGGAGTTAAATGAGAAGAACGAGGAGCGAGAGAACTCTCATGGAGAAGGCTTGGTGGCTAGATTGGCTCGAGGAAGACCGGAGATGAGGAATTTCAACAGGGAATATTCAAGGTCGAGGTCGAGTCCAAAGCCAAGATCACAGCCAAAGGTCAAGTGCTTTCTCTGCCAAAATAAGGGACATATCAAAAGAGATTGTCCAGAGAGGCAGACGAAGCAGAAGCAGAAGCAACAGGCGGATGTAGCAGTTGTTGCTGAGCAGGAATATAACTCTGGAGAGGCATTGGTAATTTCGAATGAGCGCTCGGAGAGGGAATGGATATTGGATTCAGGTTGCACATTCCACATGACACCTAATAAGTCATGGCTCGAAGGGTTCGAGGAGCAGGAGAACTCGAGTGTTCTTCTGGGTAACAATAAACCATGCAAGATGGTTGGAATGGGTTCGGTGAGGATTAAGATGCACGATAATACAGAAAGAGTACTTCGAGGTGTAAGGTATGTCCTTGAGCTTAAGAGAAATTTGATCTCTTTAGGGATGCTCGACGAACTAGGTTACACGATCAAGGTGGAAGCTGGGACTTTGAAGGTGTGCAAAATATCTCTGGTCTTAATTAAAGGAGCTCGAATGAATGGTATTTACACTCCGATGGGGAACACGGAGATCGGGGAGGCTTCGATAGTGACGGTTGACAAGTCAGTACTGTAGCACAGGCGACTCGGTCACATTAGTGAGAGAGGGCTACAGGAGTTATCGAAGTAAGATCTGTTGCTCGGGGATTATATCAGAGAGTTAGATTTCTGTGAGAATTGCATCTATGGGAAATCTCACCGAGTAAAGTTCGTAGTAGGTCGACAGAGAGCTCGAGGTACTTCATGAGCCTTTGAATGGAGGAGCGAGGTACTTCATGAGCCTCATTGATGATCACTCAAGGAATGTGTGGGTCTACATCTTGAAGAATAAGAGTGATGCCTTAGAGACCTTCAAGAAGTGGAAAGTTCTGATCGAAAATCAGACTGGAAGGAAGGTGAAAAGGTTGCAAACTGACGATGGCCTTGAGTATTGCTTGAAGGAGTTCGAGAGGTACTGTTCGAAACACAGTATTGCAAGGCGCAAGACAGTGGCTGGAACACCTCAGCAGAATGGATTGGCGGAGAGGTACAATCAGACGTTGCTAGAAAGAACGAGGTGCATGCTGTTAGGTGCGAAGTTAGCCAAGTCGTTCTGGGCAGAAGCAGTGACTACTGCAGCTTATTTGATCGACCGGTGCCCCTCGACTGTACTAGGTTTCAAGACACCGGAAGAAATATGGTCTGGTCATCCTTCGGATTTTAGCAACCTTAGAGCTTTTGGTTGTGTGGCTAAAGGAGATAAACTTGGGAGGAGGGCATTGAAATGCATATTCATTGGGTACCCCGAAGGAGTCAAAGGGTACAAGTTGTGGTGTCTCGAGCCGCATATAAGAAAGTGAATCATTAGTAGGGATGTGAGGTTCAAAGAGGAGCAGGTTGGAGATCTGGATAAGGGGGCTGAGGAACAGGAAAATATTCTTGAAAAACAAGGTGGTACTTCGGAGGAACAGTCTGACAAGGTCGAATGAGATAGATCAGGTGCTGAGATTGAGGTGGAGCGGACCAGTGGGTCGAAGAGTGCATCTCAGGTGGATGGGGAGATCGAGGTGGTTCGAGGGTCAGGTGCACTTCAAGATTATAATCTCACGAGAGATAGGGAACGAAGGCAGATAAGACCTCCCACTTGATTCGGATATGCTGATGTCGTAGCATATGCCTTTGTTTTGGCGGAAGAGGTAGAGCTGGATGATAATGAGCCGAAGAGCTATACCAAGGCCATAACTTGTAAGGAGAGGCTCAAATGGCTCGATGCCATAAAGGAGGAGATGGACTCCTTGAAGAAAAATAGCACCTGGGAGTTGGTGGATAAGCCGGGGGAGAAGCAATCGATAGTTAGCTGTAAGTGGATCTTCAAGAAGAAACAAGAGGTTTCTGGGGTTAGATTCAAGGCTAGACTAGTTGCTCGAGGCTTCACACAACGGGAAGGTGTGGATTATGGCGAGGTGTTTGCGCCAGTAGTGAAACAAAGGTCTATAAGGATGATATTGTCGTTGGTTGCTCAGTACGACATGAAGTTGGAGCAACTGGATGTGAAGACCGCATTTCTGTACGGAGAGCTGGAGGAAAGGATCCTTATGACACAGCCCGAGGGCTTCAAGGAAGCTGGCAGTGGGGAGAAGGTGTGTCTTCTCAAGAAGTCATTGTATGGATTAAAGCAGTCTCCAAGGCAGTGGAATAGGCAGTTCGACAAGTTTATGGTTCAGTGTGACTTTGTTCGATGCAAACACGACCCATGTGTATATTTTCGAGGTGAAGATATGAAGACTTGAATTTATCTACTGCTTTATGTAGATGATATGCTGATAGCGAGTCGAGATAAGCAAGGGATAGCCGAACTGAAGGAATCTCTGAGTCAGGAGTTTGAAATGAAAGATCTCGGTTGTGCTCAAAAGATCCTGGGTATGGAAATAGTTCGAGACAGAGCTCGAAGAAGACTCACATTATCTCAAGAGCGATACTTGATGAAAGTTCTTGAGAAGCATGGAATGAAGGATGTAAAGCCTGTGGTCACTCCGTTAGTAGCTCATTTCAAGTTGAGTGCTGCTGGGAAACTCGACGAAGAGGAAAGGGAGTTTATGAGAGGTGTTCCTTATACGAGCGTTGTCGGTTCATTAATGTATGCTATGGTCTGTACGAGACCGGATCTTGCTTATGCTCTCAGCATGGTTAGTATGTTCATGGCCGAACCTAGGAAAGAGCATTGGACAGCTCTGAAGTGGGTCCTCAGGTATGTTCGAGGGACAGTTGGAAAGGGTCTAGTCTTCGAGGATGATGGTTCGAGCTTGAGGCTCCCAGTCGAAGGATTTGTGGACTCGGATTATGCAGGATGTATGGATACGAGGAAGTCATTGACGAGTTTTGTGTTCACATCGTATGGAACGACGATTAGTTGGAGAGCAAGTTTGCAGAGGGTAGTTGCCTTATCTTCGATGGAGGCCGAGTACATTGCCTTGACCGAAGCGATTAAGGAAGGTCTGTGGTTGCTCGGGTTTATGAACGAACTGGGGATTGATCAAGGAAAGATGAAGATTTCATGTGATAATCAAGGTGCTTTGCAACTAGCAAAGAATGACATTCATCATGAGAGAACTAAGCACATCGATGTAAAGTTCCATTTTATTAGAGATGTGGTGGCAGCCGGAGAGGTCGAGCTGCACAAGGTCAATACCCTCGATAATCCTGCGGATATGATTACAAAGCCAGTTCTAAGTACTAAGTTTGAGTACTGTCTGGAACTGATCAAACTGTTGAAGTCGAACTGAAGAGGAGATGCCAAGCCGAGGTGATATTGAGCCTAAGGTGGATAATTGTTGGAGTAGTCTCAATATAACTCGAGGAGCTGATCGAGTTGGATAGATATGGAAAAGATATAGTGTATATCTTATTTCCTAGTTGAACAAGATTTGTCATTATCAGTATAGGATTTGGATAAGAATAAATCTATTTTATATAGATTAAGATTTAGATATCTTATCATATTTAGGTTTTATATTCCTTATGTATCTAGGAATATCTCTCTATCAATACACATGCTCCCCACCAATTGTAATTGTCATACTTTGTATTTTCTTTACCATAATAATATCATCACCGAGAAGGCTTGAAGAGTGGACGTAGAGCATAGCTCGAACCACTATTTATACAACCACCAATAACATGGAACAAAACCATTTTACTACAACTTCGATCAAATATGAAATATGAAAATATTAGCTCATTGCATCAACTATTTATACAACAATTTAGTATTCTTTATATTAAAACCAACATGAAATTTGTCATTTGATTAAGATTCATAATTGAAATAGTTAAGGTAATAAGTTAGATACCTTTGATCAAGCATCCAATTACAATAAAATAGGAAATAATAATTTATTTTCAATAATTTGTATAAAATTATTTTAGGCAAAAAAAAGTCTTAAAGGTTTTATTTTTTAGGTATATACATGTATAGATCTTATTTTAGTTCTATCGCAAGTAATTAATTTATATATGTGCTACTTTTGTTATAATTCTCATAGAGTACGCGTTTTGTTTTTTGCTTTTTTTTAATAATAAACACTTTTGTCTTAATAATAATAATTACTCCCTCTGTCCCAAGGGAATTGTCCCCTTGGGACATGGCACAATAACCAAGGTAGTGGAATGTGGTAGAGATAGATAAAATTATTATTTTATTTGTTAGTGTGTAAAAACTTTCCATTTTAGGTAAGGGGACAATTCGTGTGGGACGGACAAAAAAGGAAAGAGGGACAATTCGTGTGGGACGGAGGGAGTATTTATAATCAACTAGGGGTGGCAAATCGTGCGGATCGGATCGTTATCGTGTCGATCCGTTAATTATCCGATCCGTTAAGACTAAATCCATACCCGATCTGATAAGAGATTGTTAAATCCGTATCCATATCCGATCCGTTAAGCTCAAATCCATATCCGATCCGGTCCGATCCGTTATCCGATCCGGTCCGATCCGATCCGATCCGGTCCGATCCGATAAGAACCCAATAAGTATCCAATCCGATTACAATCCGATAAATCAAAAAATTATCCAATAACTAGTAAATAAAATATAATAATTAGGACAAAAAAAATCTACAATCTTATCAAACATTTCATGTTCAAAAATCTGCAATGAAATATCTCTCAAGTTCAACAAATCTCCAAACAAAACAACATTGCATCCATGAATCACAAGTTCAAACATCCAAAATACTCCATACAAACCATCCATAAATTAAGAACCCAAACATTCTAAAATAAACAACAAATTACAATCTTTGCTTGCTTCAAACACCAATTCCTAAACTTTTTTTATTTCCAAAAGCTCAAGTACAATCCACCTGCAAGTTTAAGGTAGAAATATTAGTTAAATCTTTAAAATTTATAATATTAAAGCAATTTTAAATATTAGATATTACCTTCATCTATGATGGTAAAATCACAATAGTTGAGGCCATGGATGAGCATTCCGATGAATCTATATAAACTTCATCCACATTCAAATTTAGAATCTCGCCAACTAGCTCATCGGTTGCTACAACTTCATTGAAAACTTACTGTTCATAGTAAAAAACAAAAAAATAAATAAATTGTATTAGTATAAAAGAATATAAATTTTAAAAAAATAAAGAAAACATAAATAAATAAATAATTGATAATCCGCCTTAATTGAAAACTTGAAGTTCAGAAAAAAGAAAGTTATTAATCTTTGATAGTAGAAGAAAATAAATATTAAAAAATATAATTAATAGATAAACAAATACATTTTTTTGGTGGTGAATTAATAAAATGGGACATGAACAATGAAGAACCAAGAGATTGAGTTTTTTAAAGAACTTTAAATCTATATTAATATATCAAAATTAATTAATTAATTATTATATTTAAAAAATAAATATTTTTATGAATTTATTAACGGATATCCGTATCCGATCCGAATCCGATCCGTTTAATGAATTATCCGATCCGATCCGTATCCAATCCGAATCCGATCCGAAATTTTCGTGTCCTTATCGTGTCGATCCGATAAGGATCCATATCCGATAAGCCTCAATCCGTATCCGTTATTATCGTGCGGATTCGTGTCGGATTATCGGATCGGATCAAAAATTGCCACCCCTATAATCAACAATCTTAATTATTTATATAAATCAACAAAATAATTAGAAATACTTAATTATAAATTATAGTAATTGCATGACATACTTTCCTATGTATATATTTTTAATCTATATATATATTAAAGGAGAATAGTTCATTTTTATTATAATTTTCTCATTTTCCCGCCAAAACAATCACATTAACATAAATTTTATTATTTTATTTTATATTTCATCTATTATAATTGATATATGTATATATAATCAAAATAGCAAAAAAATTATTCCCACCAAAATTTTTTCATATTTTAATTTTTATTATATTTATTCTATTATAATGTAGATATACAATAAATAATAATTAAAATATAATAAAATCATATTTGTCGCTTTTTCTTTAAAATATTATCTCACTAATTTAGTATATGTACTATTTTTTAATTTATATTATTATATATTAAATGTACTATTGATGAATAAAAATTCAATATATTAAAAAAGAATTGCTAAAAATGTTAGGATATATAATTTTTACAATTATATTTTAATAAAATAAAATAAGATATTATACATTTAATTCGCGCATAATGCGAGTGAATCATCACATCACATCAATTTTATTTGACTTTATATATTTTTATATTAAATATACACATATAGTCATATATTAGTTCGATATTTTTCTGTTTATTTAATTTAATATTTTTATTTTACGCTACAATATATAAAATGTGGGTATATTAGTTTTTTTTATGTTACTTAAATTAGTATTATTTATATATTAAAAAATATAAAATATGGGTACATCAATTTAATTTTTTTATTTCATTTAAATTATAACTTTATAATTTATTTTAAAAATATAAAGTGTACGTCGGATGAAAATGTATACCCTTTATCATGTCTATCAAACACGTCACTATTATATATACCATATTTACACCTATATGTAACATACATTGTTTACTAAAATTAAATGTTTGATATATTTACTAATAATATATACCTAAATCGAATAATTTTGTGCAACGCACGGGAGAAATACTAGTTATCAAATATATTATAGAACTATTTTTGATAAGTTACCATATGTATTCTTAATTACCTAATATATTGTAGAATTATATTTGGTAAGTATTTTTTCGAGGGAAATTTTTTAGGTGTGGAGGTTTTGCGCACATATATATATATATATATATATATATAGATGTAGATTTTACAGTTTACTAGAAGGGCCTAATAAACCGACAAATTATATGATGAACATGTTAAAGTCTTTACAATGATGATTTTGCATTCATATGTCCATTTTGCTGGAAGTTTTTTTGGTGTGTAGTTTAATTATTATCCAAAAAAGACTTTGAACACCAAAATATTAAACTAGGATAAGTTGATCTAACAAGCAACTAAATTGTTGATTATGGATGAAAATCATAAATTCTGAAAGCGATTGCTTAAAAATCAACCCTGGACCACCACGTGAGCCTTCACACTATTTCTTAGTGAAATATAAATGATTTACTCTTTAAAAAACCTAAAATGAATATGAATGTTCCACTAATCCAATTTCAAATTGATTTACAACCACTCGCGGATCCAAATGGGGGCTCCAACTTCTTAGTTATTTTTTTTTAATCCTGTAAAAGTATGATTATCTGATTTTTTATTCGATAGCCCCGATTGTAAAGAAGAAAAATGAGGTAAAATTAAAGGAAGCAAATGATATTTCGGGACTTATGATAAAAAGTAGTAGAAAAAATATTTTTATTACATTATATATATATATATATTTTATTACTTAAAATTTATGGGAACCTCCCTACGAAAATTGTCAGGATATGTGCCACTGTTTACACCTACATGTCTTGTTCTTCTTTGGCTCCACCTTTAACTCACTCTATTTTATATGTTAAATAATTAATTAATCACTATTGCTAAGTGGTTGATTGCATGGATACACGATACAGTCATAATATCACTTTAAATTTCTACTAATTATGTGTATCTTTGATTTCCATAGTATAAACAAGTTTTATCGATCTAGGACCCGAAAGATAGTTTAACTATCGATTCAAAGACTTGAAAAATTACAAAAATTCTCAATCTAGGATAAAAAAAGATCATACAATTCTCAATCACCTCAATATCAGATCTTGGATGGAGAATTATTTGATCTTTCGAGTCCTGGATTGACAAATCATCTTCCTAGTCCTGAATCGATAATTAAATTATCTTTTGGGTCATGAATCGACAATTCTCCTATAAAATATTTAGATTTAGAAACCTAGTTTTTGAGATCTATTCTTCCTCTCATTTACTCTAAAATTGTTATATATATATATAAAAAAAAAAAAGGCATGAAATGGCCTTAGTCTTATGTAGGGATGTCAATTTAGCCCGATACCCAAGGATTGACTCGATTAACCCGAGTCAAATGCGGGTTAGGGTCGAAATATTTTGGCCCGAAAAAAATTTAGCCCGAATAGCTCGGGACCGAATAACCCAAGGCCCGAAGGGTTGAACCTGAAACCCGACGGGTTGGCCCGATTAACCCGATTATTTTTTATTAATATATTTATTATAATTATATTACTAAAATCTATTTCTAATATTGAAGATCATATTTATTAACTAAGTTTTAAGTTATATAATTATATTTAGTTAAAATAGTATTCAATATAAAGTTAAGTTTATTTATTTTTGAATTTTAAAATATTGCTAAAATAAAAAATAATGTGTTTTTAAGCACCACCACGAAAGCTACCGCGCGTCCGCCTGCGGTGCGGTAAGGCACCACCCTCTTGTGCCAGCAGCCAACCCCGACCTTTGCTCCATAACCCTGGGGTGGGGCTATTTACAACTAGCCAATTAAGAATTCTCAGATGTATTAGCACTGCATCAAAGATGCAGTCAGTTTAATTTATCATTATCTAAAAATTTGTGATGTGTTATGCATTTTTTATAATAGAGAAGTATTATTTTGTTTATTTTTTATTATTTAAAATATTAAAAGAGTGAAAAGATATTAAAAATAAAAAATAATTAATAAATTCATTGGCCCGACGGACTAGCCCGAAAATCGATGGGTTAGGGTTAGGGTCAAGATTTCTTAATCCGAAAAAATTCCAGCTCAATTCAACCCGGACCAATTAATCTGCAGCCCGATAGGACCGGCTGACCCGAAATCCGACGGATTAGCTCGATTGACATCCCTAATCTTAGGTAGACAAAGTATTTATTCCTACTTAATTACTTAAATAATATTGAAAAAGATCTGAACCCATGAACATGACATGACCTCTTAAATATGAGATGACATTTCATTGACTAGGCCATCCCCGTTAAGTATGTCTGTTCAAAAAAAAAAAAATACAAAGTTCATTTACAGAAGTAATTTACTTTAATAATTTGATGTTAAATGAGTAATAGATCTCTAATGCCATTGATAAATACTGGAATTACCGATGTTTGAATAATTCTGAAATATATAAATATTCAATTTCTTTAAAGTTACAGTGTAGGACCGATCTACATTCTGAATAATTTTCGAATGTAAATTAAATTTAATTATTGTACCTACATTCTCCAATTCTCCACCAAGAAAAAGATGAAGTTGGGCCTAGAAGGCAAGCAAGAATAATGGATTGACATGTAATTTTCTGGTATGGGCTTAGTTGAGTTTTAAGTGTTTAAAACTTATTTATTTTTGAAGAAAACCCTATTTTCTCAGATCCAATCTTTGATACCCTTTTATGAAAGACCAACATTATAAACACTAGAAACCACTTTATCGATAATGCCATGTATTGATATACTTCAAATATTAGAGTTGGTCTCACTATTTTTTTTTTATTGTAAGACGGACCTTAATCCATCATTTCAATAAGTTAAATACATCATTTCATTTTTAAAAATTACATTATTTGCGATAAAGAAATACATTATTTACAATAAAGAAACATATCATTTCTTTAAATTCGTTTCTCAATAAAAATAGTGAGAAATCATTTACAATAAAGAAACACATCATTTCATTAAATTCGTCTCACAATAAAAATGATAAGACCGTCTCATCTGAGAATTTGCCCAAATATTATTATTTACTAAAAAAATATGACATAAGATTTTATTATTATTATGAAAAAAGATATAATCAATATCACTAATTTTTTTATTGTGAGATGAACTTTAATACATCATTTCAATAAGTTAAATATATTATTTTATTTTTAAAAATTACATTATTTGCAACAAAGAAATACATTATTTGCAATAAAGAAACACATTATTTCATTAAATTTGTCTCACAATAAAAATAATGAAACCGTCTTATCTGAGAATTCGCCAAAATGAATATATATTGGATGGGTATCATATAAATTATAATGTAATTAATAGTATAATTTAATTTTTATGTGTGTGTATATATATAGAATATTTAAATATATATATATATATATATATATATATATTTATTTAAAAATTGAGAGAATAAAACTACCAAATAATTTGAACGGGAATAATTATTGGTAGAACTTCTTTATTTTAATAAATTAATAGATTTTGATGTGTGTGTATATATAGAACAATTAAAACATATTTTATTAAAAAAAAATGAGAGAATAAAACTTCCTATTACTCCATTTTGGACACCAAAACTCATAGGTAGAACTTTTTAACTTTAATATATTAATAGATAAGTGGGCACAAATTAATAAAATTACATAAAAACGTAAAGGGAAACGTACGTGAAATTGAAATAGCTAATATTAAAAATAGAAATGCTAATTATTTAGTTCCGAATGCTAATGACTGAGAAACTAAATCAAGTGATGACAGAGGAAATAAGATAAGTAAATTAAGAATTAAAAGATGGATATATATCAGATCAATTTGGTGGCGGGAAGAAGATCTCTTCAGCCATTCTTTTGGAGCTGAACTTCTGCTGCACTTCAGCCGATACATTAAACGAAGCCATCAGAACTTCCGGCAACAGCGCCTTCCACACCGACGTCCGTCCGGCCAGATGAGTGAAAACAGGGCTGCAAATTTTAATTAATATTAATATTAATGTATAATACTCCGTATTTATCAAGAGCTTGACTTGACTTGACTTACTTCGGAGTGGTGATGATGGAGAACCAATCCATGCCGTCGGCGTCACAAATCTTGGACACTACACAAAACCTTGGAACAATGAACAGATCCCCGGCCTTAACCCTCGTCTCCAACACGCGCTTCCCGTCGACGTTCACTACCTCCACTCGGCCGCTGCCCCTCACAATGTAGGTCACTTGCAGGGCGGAGTCGCACGAGAACCCCGGGGAGCACATGGCTCCGCCGCAGAGTTGGACGAGGTCGGCCCCAAGCCCCACCTCCGCCACCAACGGCAAGTTCTTGGTGTTGAGCACGACCACCTTGCCGCCGTTCTTGATGTCGACGTCGAGTGGGGCTTCCAAGCAGTTCAACGCCATTCCTTGGTAGTCCTCTTTCCTGGGTTCCGGCATCTTGAAATCAGCGGCAAGCTTGACGATGCCCTTGCCGGTTTGGGCGGCGACGAGTTCCTTGACGGTGGGCTCGTCCAAGTCCCAGGCTCTGGCGGTGAACTCGGTGGAGAAGCCGGAGAAGACTCCGTTGGCGCCGGTGAGGAAGATATCGGAGAAGACGCCGGGAGTGTGGGCACACTTGGTGTCGCCGAGGAAGAGGATAGCTAGCTCTGTGTCTTGTTTGTTGTACCACCATGTGACGACGCCGAAGGGAAGGGCGATGGCGTCGCCCTTTTTGATTCCGACCACTTTCTCTTCTTTCTCCGGCAGGGTGATTCCGACCACTCCGCCGCCTGCAGGAATACAATAGAACACAAGGAGCAAATTAACTTTAATTAAACAAGGATTAACCCTAATACTAAGTTGCAATTAATGTATTTCATAATTAAAAACAATTAGTAAAACTAAGTATATATATAATTAGTATACCTTGGAGAACGTAGGCGACCTTGGCGGAGTCGGAGTAGCGGGGGAGGGCGAAGCCGTTCTTGTGAAGAAAGAGTTTGGCGGCGCCGATGTTGGCCCGGCGGAGCATGGGGAGCTCATCGGGGCACCAGGCATGGTAGGAGCCGCCATCTCCGCCGTAGATCTTCTTCGCCAACTTGGGAGACAAATCGACCTGCTCCATCTCTATTGAAGTTTGAATTAAAGGATCGATAAAACGGAGAAGTTGATTTAGATTAAAGAAGGTAAGTGAATTTGATGAATTGAATTGGGTTGACAGGTCGTGTATTTATAGGGGGATTGATTAGATTAAATCGCAAGTGAGAGATTAACAGACGTTTTGGATAAATATGAGAAATCAGAGTTATAATAGGGTTTAGATTTGAATTTGAATTTGAATTTGGAGATAATGCATTGTTATCAATTTTAGATTCGTTAACTCACTATGGATCTTGGTAATCTAATTGGATTTCTTGAGTGATTACAGCAGGAAGATTTACTTAATTAACACATATCTTTATCCGAATCCCATCTTACTATACCATCCCCTTCCAACGTAATTCTCGTGGATTAAGATAAGTAAGAAGGATTTTTTTTTTCTCGAATTTTGTGGGGATAAAGATTTAGTTATCATGTTTCTTGGGATGTCAGTTGTTACATTACTTATCCACATTTTTTTGAATCGTATTTGAATCATGAATTTTTCACATTCAATCACTAGGCTTGTTGATCATCACTTCAAAGATGATTGAATTATTGATATGTTACACTTCATAATACATCCAGTAATCACAAGAGTGAATTGAGTTTTTTTCGTGTATTGTTAGCTATAGAAAGAGTTGAACTGTCCATGCAAATCTCCTCTCTCTCCCCTATCAAGATTTCACAAGGTGCAGATAAACAAGAGGCAGCTGAGGGAAACAGCACAAAACTGATGGCATTTTATGAAGAGGGGATTCATTCTATAAATTTCTTTACTTACATTGTAAAGAAAGCACTGCAAATGACTCAAATTCATTAGAGTTTCTCTAAGTTATGCTGCACTCTTCCTATGCAGTGAATACACATCTTGGGCAGACACGCGCCACACCACGAAAACAAAACAAGAATCAACCAGCTCTAGCTCTCACAATTGAGGAAAAAGTTTGAATCAATGGTCTTATTCTGTCTGCAGCAGATGAGATGAATGAAGAGTTGCTACCTGTTCATCGCCTAGACTCAACTGTTACTTGAATAACAGTTCTGGTTGAAGGATCTTGCTGTTCTTCATAATAATGCTCTGATCTTTCGCGACGGAAGTCTTCCCTATTCAGAGTCTCCAGATACAAGTGCATGTCCACTGAATCTCCACCGGGCGTATTCACATAAGATCTACACAGAGGGCAGCTTGAATGAGTCTGAAACCAGGTATCGATGCACGAGACATGAAACACGTGAGAGCAAACAGGCAGATGCTTCACCCACTCCCCTTCTTCAAACTCACTCAAACAAACTGCACATTCCAAATTCATGGGATTCGATTCTCCATCTTTCGATTTCTTGAACTGACTCATGGGAAGTGAGTGCATTGTACAAGAGTCCAGTCCCCTGCTCTGAAACTGGGAGGAGAACTCTTCAAGATGCTGATTGATACGCCTTCTTTGAGATGGATTCCGCGACAGATTGATCACACGGAATGAGACACAGTTCCTTTCCAGTACCTTGTAGTAACTGAACAACAAGAAGATACTGCAGATTAGACCAACCAGCCCTATAACTCGAGGATCCCACTTCGGTAGACCGACCTCTGGAGACGTGGTTGGGGATGGAGACATGCTATCTAGTGAAACATAAGACATTACAAGAAACTTTTATTTCACAGTATCAATCTCTAACATTGATCTTCAAGAGTCTTATGTTTTTTGTTGAAATTTTCAAGATAAAACTATCAATGCTGGTGATGATAACAAAGAACAAAACCTTCTGTCTTTATGTGTAAACAACAACTAAAACAAATGGTAATAACAAGAAATTCTCGAGGAAATCATCTGATTTCTTTATATTATTATATCAACATATCAACACATTGACCTATATGAGAGAGAGAGAGAGAGCATGAATTTAGAACTGCACTCTGAAAGAAGCTGCATTGATAAGAATGGAATAAATCAGTGAATGAAAAGCTAATGATAAAAAATCTCTCCCCATTTACACAACTCCCACCTCTATTGTACAAAAAATCGAAGGGCTAACACCTCCTAACTTCAACTGAGCCTCTGTCTCTTATTCAAAGGGGCATAGCCATTAGTATTCATCAAAGGAGGTATCAACGAACCACAGCTCAGAGAGTTACCGAAGCTCAACATCGAGGCTGAATTCACTTGTGCAGAGCCACACGGCAACGGCTGCCCGTCGCAGGCTTTCACCGAGAAAGGAGGTATCTGAAACGA
This sequence comes from Plectranthus barbatus, assembly GCA_026898455.1. Classification (NCBI taxonomy): domain Eukaryota; kingdom Viridiplantae; phylum Streptophyta; class Magnoliopsida; order Lamiales; family Lamiaceae; genus Plectranthus; species Plectranthus barbatus. Next base: position 23,716 of record JAPKLW010003068.1, on the reverse strand, counting down.
CTGAAACTGCGGAGGATTCCGCCACCTAGGAAGCGGCCCGGCCACGAGAAGCGTCTGAAGAAGCGGGCCGGCCTGCAGCACGGCCTGCAAGAACTTCCCTTTCTGCGGCAGAATCGAAACCTTTGCAAGATTGTCTATGATCAATGAGGCCTGATCGAGTTTAGGCGCATTGCAGGAATTGACAAGATTCTGCTGCGGCAGAGCGGTAGAGTCTTGAACCAGATGCTGGTTGCTGACAACGTAGTTGATGTTGGAGAAGTCGGGGGAGGACACGGCGTCGAAGAGAGAGTCCACCGGAGATGAACCGTGTGAGTGTAAGTTGTAGGTCTCCGAGAGGCTGTTGGATTCGGTGACGCTGGAATTGGCTCTGGTGAGCTTCTTGTCGGAATGAAACAGAGGAATGGAGGGGAAGCTTTCGCCGGCCGCCGTGGGCGTGGTTTTGTTGAGCAGTTTCTGGAACTGGTTTCTGGCTTCGTCTCTCTCTTGAATTGCGTATTTCAGAAGCTCGATCAACTGCCTTACGTATTCTTTGTTCTTCCTCATCTCCTCCATTGCTTCCGCTTTCAGCTTCTCCAGTTCTAGAGTCGTGCACATCAGCTTCTGTCCGAGTTGCTCCATATCATGATTCTGATCACAAAACACAACAATAAATCAATCCCAGAGAGAGAGAGAGACAGAGAATCAATGGTAACACAAATGTGATCGAAGAAGATTAAAAATGTGATCTTTACAAAACCCAAAGAAAAATGGGATCGGATTTAGCAGATAAAAGGAAGATTATTAAACAAACAAGATATCAACCTCTTCATAACTCCAGAAAGAAGCCATCTCCGCCATTATGAGAGTGAAAAGAAGTACACTTTCTTGAAATGTGGTAAGAAAAAGAGAAAGAAGAAGAAGAAAATGAATGGGAAAAGGGGTTTTAAGACAAAAGGAGTTAGAGACATATATATAGAGAGAGAGGAAGGAAGAGAGGAAGGAGCAGTGAAAGGACAAGATATTAGCAAGTTAGAAGAAAATTAAATGCCCCGATTCAATTCATATTTCTACAAAGAATTATTTTATATGGAATCAAGAAAACCTTCCAACTAAAAAAATGTGATACCATTACTACCTTCCATCTCTTGAATAATATTTATTTTTTTTTTCGGAAATTCCTCTGTTTAAGGAAGCTGTCTTCCCTTACCTTACCATACATAATACACTACCTAGAGAAAAAAAATGGTTTTGCATTATCTCCTGCTGTCGTAGTCAATGGCTGAATTCAGGTAAGATTGTTTCCTTAATTATTCTCGAAATAATGGCGTTTCCTTTCTGGGCCACGCTGTAAAAAAAGCAGCTGTTGTTTACGCGGTTTGGTAAAATATATGGTAGGTTAATTTTCAACAGGTAAAAACTAGAATCCGAGTAATATTCCAGAAGTTACAGTTGTTTACCAGAGATCATTTCCATTTCTTGAAAATATTTTGAATTATATAGTGATTTTTTTTTTTTTTGTTATTAGAAATAATAAAAAGCTGGCTACAGTTGATTTTGTCTCATTGCAAAAAGTAAGTGCTCGCCCTACTAATTAATCGAAGATTTTTACAATTAAATCTTTGATTAATTAAAAATTCTTGCATAGCTAAATCTTATAGGTTGAGCATCTACGATTACTCAAAACAAAGAATTTATAAAAAAATATTTGATGATTTGATCGTAATCTAATGAGTCATTGCATTACGCTCGACATCTTGGTTGGCCCCCTGGAATATTTATTGGACCATCAATCTTTTTTTTAAAGAAAATAAATAAAAATTTGAATGAATGGTAATATTCATATTCAGCACCGCCTAATTACTTTTCAGCAATTTTGTTCTCGAACACTCTATATTTTGTTGCTTTCTGTCTATTTATTTAATTTATGAACAATTTTAGAGAAAAAAGAGTTAATTTTGATTGTCTTTTTTCTCTTGTTTGATGAGACGATAAATCGCATATTAAAATATAATTTTATAAAAAAGATTAATCAGTAGAGTGAGTTAGCAACACAGTCAAGACTTAGACATGTTATTTCAAATTTAAGCTGGCAAACACCATACATAAGATAAATGATTTAGTCAAGCGTTTTGTATGGATTATGGATTCAAATTAGGGAAAATATACAAATATATCTCAAATTTTGAATGAATTCTCAATTTTATCCCAAATTTTTTAATATAATAATTTCAATTTTAAACTTTGAATGAGTTCCCAATTTTATCTCAAACTATTAAATATGATAATTTTGGCCTAAACTTTAAATTTTTTCCCATTGTCAATATATAAACATAAAAAATCTTACGTAGACACATATATTTACATATCATATTATATTAATCTTCACTATATATTCTACTTTCAAATTAAGATAATTTTCTACAAAAAAAATTATTGTTGTGAATAATTTATTTTAAAATAAGATCTAAATAATAATTTAAATATATTTGTTTTTAATATTAAAACGAATAAAGACATAAAATCAAGTCATATCTTAATAATGTATCAAATATATTTATCTAAAGTTTATTATATTTAATAAAGATATCATGAGTTTTATGGATATATATTACTCTAAAATTTCTTATTCTTAATAAATACTTCATGAATGTCATTTCACATGAAATGATATGGAAGAGTAGTGTCCGTGTAGAATTTTTGTGTATGACATGCAATTATTTGTGTTCATATAAGATTTTTTATGTTTAGATATTAACAGGTGGGAAAAAATTCAAAGTTTAGGCTAAAATTGTTATATTTAGAAGTTTAGGATAAAATTGGGAACTCATTCAAAGTTTATGCCTGAAATTGTTATATTGAAAATTTTGTGATAAAATTGAGAACTCATCCAAAGTTTGGGATAGATTTGCATATTTTCCCTTCAAATTATAATGGGGATGTTTGGATGGAATATAATTTAAGTTAATGTATATTTCATAAAAAAAAACAATTTATTCCCTAAACATCACGAATTATCAGAAATAAAGACTTTGAAAAGTTTTTTTTTTTCTTGCAACTATGACATTTTACAAGCTTTTTTTAAAATAAAATGAGAGAGTTGTCTAGTAAAATCGAATATGTTCGGATGCTTTGTTGGTCATGAAAAATAGAAATCATGATATTGATCAAAACATAGATAATATTCATGATTGGCACTGCCATATATATCATACATATTAGCATGCTATTATATGCTCTCTTTAAAAAAAATTGAATTTTTTAACCCACACTTTCACATATTTTAAGAGAATCACAAATATATGACTTCTTGATCACTTCGCCCGAAAAGGAGATGCGTGTTAATATATACACGATGAATATGTATTAATGTACTCACTAAATATTGTCAATATTATTAATTTATTGCCACATGATTAGTCTGTAGACATATTAATACGTGACTAAAATAAGAATTGGAGCATGACTAATACAATAAATATGCTATATAAATACTAATGAATATTTTCTGAGCAAATATGTAGATTAGCTTAAAATGAAATGATCTTTATCATATAATTAAGCCCTATAAAAATACAAAATAAAGTAGAATTGGAGGTATTAATGACAGAATTGACTTTTAAGTGTTTGCTTCGTCATATTCTTAGTGCATAAATTATTATACAACTGGCACACGGGTTAATTTAATTCAGGTTTAGATGTATGATTATGATGTTTTCATATCAAAGAAGAAAAGTTTTTCAATCATCATCATTATTAGTTAAATTATTTCTAAACAGTTTTTTTTTTTGGAGTTTTATCGATTCAGGACCCGAAAGATAGTTTAATTATCAATTCAGGACTTGAAAGATTAATTGTCAATTCAGGACCTGAAAGATCACAAAAATTCTCAATCCAGGACCCGGAAGATCATACAATTCTCAATCCAGGACCTCAATATCAGGTCCTGGATTGAGAATTGTTTGATCTTTCGGGTCCTGGATTGACAAATCATCTTTCGGGTCCTGGATTGACAATTTAACTATCTTTTGGGTCCTGGATCGACAATTCTCCTTTTTTTTTTACCTCCTAAATTATTTCTTACTTGAACACAACTTTTCTTCTTCCAAATGACAAAGTGTTTTTTAGCTTTTTATTTTTATTTTTTAAAAAACAAAAATACATGTCTATAACCTAGTAGTACACACTCAAATGCCTAAGAATCTCGAACTCATGATTTCTTAAAAATACATAAAATATTTTTACCACTGCGCCTTGAGCAACTGACGTGTTTTTTTATTTATTACAATTTGGAAATGGAATTATCAAAATTAAACTAAAAAATGGGATAAAATCAGTGTTATAAAAATTCCCGCCTAGGACCGATTAGGACCTGTCTAGGCGCTAGGCGGTCCCCAACCGAATCGATTACCCTCTAATCTCCGTATCTAATCGGTCTAGCAAATAATTAGCGCCTAGGCCACCTAATCCGTCTTGGCGCCGATTTAGATGGCCGACCAAGCTCGCTACACGCCACTTAGGTCGCCGACTAAGCATGCTACGTGCCACCAAATCAGTTTAGGTGACCTATTTTTTTATATATATTTTTTAAATAATTAAAATTATATAATCTTACTTTTTATTTATTGATAAATATATATTATAAATATTAAAATTAAAATTAACTTACCAATTAATTACCGTCTAGACCCCGTTTAGACGCTAGACCCTACCCGAGTGTCCGACTAGCGCTTAGCAATTTTTACAACCATAGATAAAATGAAAATGCAAGCATTGCAAAACATGGTGAATTGGGGTGTTTATTTCATCATCCCGACTACTCGGTTACATTTTCTAGGCCCCTCATTGTATGCGTTTAAACTATATTTATTGATTTTATAATATGAAACTGATTTTATGTAACGTAAGTATTAAAGTAAAACATTGTTTGCATCACAACTCTTAATAATATTTTTCAAAAATATTGACATATTAAACACTTAATAATTCATATACGTATATTGTTGTGCATGCTAGCTGCTGGCTGGGTATTTTCAATTGTGCAATCATTTTTCAGGTTGAATAATTGTTACAATCACGAGAGATTGCAGAAGCAAATTACTTATAGCTAAAGATTCCTTAAATTCGTATGTAATAAATAATATATTTTCTCTGTGGAAGAAGACGACAACATACGCATATTTAATACACGACTATAATCTATTTTCAGATGCGACAAATTAAGCCCAAAATAATATATGCACGACGTCCCTTGATGTGCATTGTATTTGGCGGGTTTTCTCTCTCTAAAGTCTTGAGTTAAACACAGTTTCTTATTGGTGTTTCTCTCACTGCATCTAACTGTTGCAGCAGACGCGCATACACAATGCACGTGTTATTCCCTTTTAACAAATGTTTTTATGTGCATTATCTGCTAAAACCATTTTTAAATAACTGGGGCCTTTTTTTAAAATTTTTTTTCTTTTTTTTTTTTACATTTAGTGTTTTGGCATTTAATCAACCACCTTGTCTTCTTCCTACATCAGCCACCACCATCATCCGCCGCCAACGCCTCTCTCTCTCTCTCTCTTTCTCTGCATGTGCCTTTTGTTGTTTGTATGTTGATTTGTTTTTCTGTTTTCTCTCCGCCAGCGCTGCCGAGGTTTCGTTTGCGGGGGTGTCTTTTTCTTCTTCTATATTTTCATAACAGGTACTCCCTCCGTCCCATGTAAATTGTCCACATTTCCTTTTTCGTCTGTCCCACAATATTAGTCCAATTTCCTAAAATAGCAAATTCTCTACACTCATCAATAAAATATTCATTCCACTAACTCCCACTACCACTCACATGCATTGGTTATCGTGCCCGGTCAAATGTGGACAATTTGACTGGGACGGGGGAGTATCATTTATTATTATTATTGTCCATATTTTTTACATATGATTGCGTATGTGTATGTTGGATTAATGTTGAATTATTTCACATCAGCCATGGACCTGGGATTATACCACCATATAAGGTGGTGAAGCTTCCCTCTCCTTACAAGCCGGTTTGTAGTGAGAAATGAGAATTTTACATGGTATCAGAGCCGGATTCGGTTTGATGTGGGATCCAATTTGTCCTGATGATAAAACCCAATTTATCCACTGTCCATGAGGGGGGTGTTAAATTATCCCATATCGGCCATGGACCTGGGATTATATCACCATATAATGGTGAAGCTTCCATCTCCTTACAAGCCAGTTTGTAGGAAGAAATGGGAACTTTACTATTAAACTATGAAAATCTTTAAAACAAGATTTGTTACAACTTGTCACTTCAATACCATTTTTATTTTACACTATTTGTTATAGAATATATACATGCATGTATACAATAAATAAACAATATGATGGTGTAATATCGGTACCGTACCATTGGCAAATAATATAGGCTCAAGCTCAACGAATTTAAAGAGTTTTATTTTTGTCTAATAAATCATAAATTTGATTTTCAATTGAACATCTAAATGTGGTGTATTTTATTTAAGAAATGGTGTAATATAAGCTCAAATAATTTAAATTTGCATATATATATTTCAGTTTTACAAAACAAAAAAAAAAAAAAAAAAAAAAAAAAAAAAAAAAAAAACCAATGGCATTTATTTCAATTTTCAATACCAAGTTGTGGCAGCAGCATTTCAGTTTCCCTACTATATATTGTAAGTTTCCGAAGGAGAAACGATTTTACCTGTCGACAAAATCCCACTTCCTCGTCAACCATTATAATATATAATTATATTTCACTATAATTTGGATAATAATATTAAGGGAATTAACACCGATATCTTAATTTGCGGGGGTACAATTTGACCCAATAAATTTAATAAGTCCGAAAACGTAAAACGCAAATAACAAAATCATAGTATGAGTCAAATCTGCAGTAATAATATTGATAATTATTTATTATTGTTAATGGTGAAATTTGTAGAGGCTATTTAATAAAAATACTTAATAAAATTTGAAGTACAAGAGCACACATAATACTTGATACAAATGCTTTTTGAAAATAAGAGTTTTATGCTTTGCTTTTATTGCTGTATTTATTGCTTGAATTCAATGTGTCTATTACAGTAAATGAGGATCTTATTTATAAAAATCCAATTGAACACATGACTTTCCACCAAGAGTTGCACCACTTCAGCCGAGTAGCTGGCTCGAACAGTCACGTCTGTTGCTTGAGCCGACATCTTGCTTAGCATTCGAGTTCGAGCTCGATAGTACCAGCTCGATCATCTTCGGAGCTCGGCTTAGTCTACTCGGCCATTAATCAATTCGGCTCGAATCATGTGTTCTAGATCATTACTTCTTTTATGGACTTGAGCCTTTTTCTTTGATGGACTCAAAAATGGGCTTGCTCGTTTTAGGGTCATAACAATAGCCCCCGGTTTTCGTGCGAACTCCAAAGGGTTCGGCAAAGCCGAAATGCTTGTAATTATTATTATTATTATTATTATTACGTATATGGCAATGATTAACGCCTAGTGAGTCAGTTAGAATGATACGATAATTAATCCAAACCACGTATTTTTATAGAAAGAAATGAATGTATTTAAATAAAAATGATGATGCCAACCAAACCAATAGTAATAATTGTGAAATTAAGAATATAATGGAAGAATATTTATTGAGAATGATTCTAACATTGGATTGAGTTTTGACTCGAATAAAAAGCAATAAATTGTGTATTTAACAGCCCATTATGAATAAAATTAATTATAGTTTTGAAAGGAAAGAAAGAAAGAAAAAAATACATGTACTCCTTCTATCTAATTATATTAATTTCGCTTTTTTTCGTCTTTTTATATTAATTTTTTATACTTATTAATAAAATATTAATTTCATTACGTATTCGATTAATATATGATAAATTGATCGGGACGAAAGGAGTAATAAGTACTCCCTCCATCTCACTTAAAATGTCACACTTATCAAATTGGACGTCCCAATCAAATTATCATGTTTTCAAAAATGACAAATTTTTCACACTCAATAATAAAATATTAATCTCACTAACTTATTCTATACTCTTAATTTTTATTTTCCGTGTCGAAAAGAAAGATGACAATTGTAATGAGACGGAGGGAGTATAGTAGAAGAATTAAGCGGAATGTTGTCGTATATGGGCGGCGGCACATGGCGAGTAGGTGGAAAGCATGTGGAATACGAGACACGTGTCGGCATTTTACACCTGGTATGTGGAGCGTGTAGAGTGGCACATGCGCTTCATTTTTCCATTTTCCTTTTTTTAGCCGTGCACATGCGGCAACCCTCACGCTTCCTTGTATTGGATAAGCATTAAGCCTTCATTAATTAATTTCCTTTTTTTTTCTAATGTAAACACTTTACGTCCCATCATTAAATAAATATTAAAGACTTTAGATAATTTAATTTTATTGTCAATAATAATATATTGTTAAATTCTGAAATTTATCGTTTATATATGTAAAAGTCTCACAAAATAAAGTCTTAAGCAAAGGTCTCAGGTTAGACACGCCTAAATGGTTTAGGCAAGTTTTATCCATTAATCCAACCCAAACCCATTTGATATACTCCCTCCTTTCCGATTATATAGTTCACTTTGATCTTGCACGTTTGCCAAAAAATATTTAATATTTAATATTTAACCAAACTTCCAACATTACCCTTATTTAAAGCATTAATTAACCTCTCATTTTCATAATATTACATTTAATATTCTCATTTTCCAAGATTATTGAGGGATGAAATGGTAAATGACCATATAAAAAAATACCAAATATAGAAATTGGACTATATAATTGAAACACCCTAAAATAGCAACCCGAACTATATAATCGGAACGGAGGGAGTACCCTAATTGGAATTCATAAACCCTATTTGGGATGGGTGAACCCATTTGGGTAGGATAAAACCTGTCTAAACCGTTTAGGCGTGCCTAACGCAAGTTTTTGCCAAGTCTTAAAGCATTCAATTCTAAGAACTCAATTTTGCGATTCTATCTCGACTCAAATTAGATTACTTCAACTTGTGCGCAAAAATTATATGCGACATACATACAATGTATTATGCATTATGTATAATACTACCTCCGTCCCAATTATTTGGTTCAGTTTGAACTTGCACAAATGTCAAAAATTATTTATAAGTGTATTAAATATTTGAACAAACTTCCTGAATTACCCTTATTTAGCAATAACTATCAATAATGGATCCTATTAATTGTGTGTCATTTACAATATAGTTCAAGTGTATCTTTGTAAACTCATATAAAAAACAATACTATGTGTTTTTTGGGTTTTTATAGTGTTGTGATCCGGAGTTTTCTGGATTAGCCCCTCGTAAAGAAGACAAAATGGATGAAAATAATATGATAAGAAGGGGTTGAAATTCAGTGGAAAAAAAAAAATCAACGCCCCCTTATGAAGATTTTCTGAATCTGCCACCGTTTAAATGTAATTCGAATTCATAACCAATTATACGTAGGGGTGTAATCGAATCAAATGGAGTCGAGTCGAGTCCAGTAAGGTCGTGCTCAAGTTTCGAGCTTCGAGCTTTCTTATCGAATACTTTGATGTTCACGAACTTTGTCGAGCCTAAACGAACTTTCTAAATTTAGAAAATACTTAAGATTTTCATTATTATTTTGAAAAAAAAATACTCCCTCCGTCCCAGATTAATAGTCTCATTTGCTTTTGGCACAATAACCAATGCATGTGAGTGTAGAATGACTTGAGTGGAATTAATATTTTATTATTGAATGTGAAAAAGTTACCTTTTTTAGAAACAGGACTATTAAAACGGGACGCACGAAAATGAGAAATGAGACTATTAAAGTGGGACAGAGGGAGTATTTATTACAAAAATAATATCATGTTCATGCTCATGCTCAAATTCTTAATTTTTTAATTATTAGAATGATTTATCATTATTGTTACTCTTTAATCATGAAAATATTTTATTATTATAAAAGTAAATATTTTATATTTCTCACTAATTTTAACTAACGAGCCCGCTCACGAGCTCATGAGTCGAATACCATGATGCTCAAATTTAATTCATTTAATAAACAAACTCGAACGAACTTTTATCGAATCGAAATCCGAATAGCTCGCGAATAGAATATAGGTGACAATATACGATGTGACATCCTTGTATTTAATAATAGAAGTCCTCAAAAATGGAATGGGATGAATTAATACATGATGGGGATGCAGGAGAGATATTTTAGTTGAAATTGAAATAGAAATTGTCGTGGGATTAAGGGTAGTGTTGGTGTCTGAGTAGGTGAAGCGACGGCAACAATTAAAAGCAAAGACCAGTCAGCACACGAACACACAGGCACAGCTACCTACTAATTAAACACAACTCAAATATTCATTCTCATATAAACACAAATAATTATAACACAATTATATTTTTCAAGAAAATACATTAATATTTATATATATATATATATATATTTCATATTCTCGATTTGATGGATGGATGGAGGAGTCAAACCGGTTTTCCATGATCATGAGAAATATTTTATGCGGCCCACCTCAACCACTTCGTATCATCACAGTGAAACCCGGTCGGCCTTTTTACTGATTTATTTTTACTTTTACGATGGAACTTAAAAATCTCGAAATACACAAAAACATCTTAGAAATAAAATATTAGCGAGATTGTAATCCCATTCAATATTTTTAATTAGAAAATTGATTAAAACATTAAACATATCGTCTCTGCTCGAAATTCCCGAAAATATATAAATACGTGAGTTTAAATAAATGTAATTTTTTTAAATAAAAACATTAAACACGCCGTTTGTATGAATGCCGGTCAATCATCGATTTCCCCTCTAATATAATGTTTGAATTAATTGGAGAGATTTTCAAACTTGTGTAGGCATTTTTCCTTATGGCTACTAATAATCATGTATTTCTTCCCATACAACACATCAAAGTTTCATATGAAGATCGTATCACATTTTGACTATAAACGTAAAAATGAAATAGAAAAAAAAATCTCATATATTATCATTAATCACAGCTATTTATATTAAAAGATTCAATTAATAGAATTCATTTTTTTATCAACGTGTCTCTATTTTTACCATTAAATTCGATACTATATATTTATTTATTGAGATTTGATGCGGCCCACCTCAAATATGAGTTGAGACCAAAATCAAATACATAATCTTGAATGCGTCACTCAAACGTCCATTCTTGATCCATTTAATTTTTCACATAATCATTGCAAACGCAACGAATTACTTCTTCAAAATATTAAAACTCGACATTATGAAGATTTTTTAACCATGGGGTAGAATCATAATCATTTGAAATTTAATAAATTTTACTTGATATTTAATATTATACGTTAGCATTGATGGAATATGTAAGAAAATGTTAAAATCCAAAGCTTTCTAATAATACAATTAGTTTAAATAATTACTTCATCCGTCCCAAAATAATTGTCTTGTTTTCATTTTTCGTTTGTTCCAAATAATTGTCCAATTTCCTAAAATAAAAAGTTAATACACACTCACTAATAAAATACTAATTTCCTTTATTTACTCGCATTGGTATCTATACCATTTCCAAACCAGACAATTGTTTTGGAACGGAGATTGTTGGTCCTGAAATATCAGAATCGTCGTGCTTAACAAGAACACAAAATGCAGCGGAATGATTAATCGTCGCTTACACTTATGTTTTCCTTTGAAGATTATTTAAACTCAGGTATAGATTAGGGTTGCTTCACATTATACACTAGCAATATGATTGCTAGGTTTAAAGTCTCGTGCGTAATAAAGCAGTAAACAAACACGATGTTTATAGTGGTTCGATCCAAATAGATCTACGTCCACTCCTTAGCCGAAACGCTAAGAATTCACTAAGTAAGTATACAGAGTACAAGGATTCGCCTTGGTCGTTAAGTAGGCAGTGAACTTTCGCCTGGCTACTTAACAGCTATCCTCCGATATTCTGAACTTCTCAGGTGTAGGTCTGGCTGAGTCAAGGGCACACCTTCGTAAAACTTGTCTTTCCTACTTTGGAAGTTTTATAGTTACTTCCTAACTTTTCTTCGGATGCGGCTAAACGCCTGTCTTAGTCTAGACCTTTTCAGGTGTTCGACTGTTGGATTCTTTCAGTAAAGAAAGGTATCCCAATGATTGAAGAATCTTGACTGCAATCAAGAATCTCTTCAATGGAGTGTCAGTAATTCAATGGGGACACTCTGGTAGTTGAAAGGCTTTCAATGAGTTTCGAATAATTGCTTTTCAACTGACTGCTCTTGTGCTTTTCACTTTTGTCTTAGGAATCTCTTGAAAGTGAGTTAGAGTATTGAATGAGCAACACTTCTCACTCTACCGGACTTGTCTTTTTATACTTGAAGATTCAAACTTTGAATCTTTGTATCCGTTAGACACAACAGTCTCTTTGTCCGAGAGTGGCTCGTTTAACAGCTTGCTTTCTGGCTTCATACTGTACTTTTTGACCTGCTTCTGAAAAGTCCTGTCCTTGCGTGTACGGTTGTCAGAACGTTGGTGTAGCGATCGTTGTTAGCTGTCTTTCTTTGCTAAGCTCCTTTGGAACAATCTGCTAGGCTTTCATTTGCAATCAGCTAGATATATATCGGACTGCTGAGTTCTCAGCAGTTGCTCTTTTTATTCCTAATTCCTTCGACTTCGGATTGTTAATCCTTTAGCAGTCTGCTATGTGCTAGCGAATGCTGACTCCTCAGCATTTATCTCTTTGTCTTCTAGCAGTTAGTCTTCTCTAGCAATATACTTCGGTGTCAGCAGAGACAACTCCTAGCAAACTAGTCTATTACAACTCAATGCTTGACCTATACAGGACATTACAAGACATGCTAGACTATACTAGAATTCAGCATTTGATCGATCAATCTAGTAAGGTTTGATGCAACAAAACCTTTTACAACGTGATCCTAAGGGAGATTTAGGAATAATTTCCCAACAATTTCCCCCTTTTTGGTGCGATCAAAGTTTACTATCATTTGCTGAAGATAAGAGGAAGAATGTCTGTGTTTACAAGACTATGCTAACCTAGCAATCTACCACAGAGTTTATCCATCTTAGTTCTAGCAGATTAAAAAAAAATGGCATTCCCCCTCAATAAATGCTGGGAAATATTTCTCAATTAATCACATGAATTCTGTGCTAGAATGTTTAGCACCCAAGAGTTAACATGCATTTGAATACACAAATAGTGTATTTCAACTAGGGCACGCAGTGAAAATCAGAGATTGACAATGAGAGGTTGTCTCAGTCTGATAAATTTTCATTCATATGATAAATTCATTACAAATACAATGAAAATGATAGACAGAGACAAGTCAAAATACCAGAATGTAAGTCAGGAGTCTGGAGCAGGCTTCTTTAGCTTCTCAAATTCGTCGAATTTGCTTGATGCCATCTGCACAAATGAGTCCAAAAACTCCTTAGTAGCTGCACGTTCAACGGCTTCTAACTCAAGATCCTTAGTAATCCTCTCATTTTCATCTTCGAGCATCTTGATTTTCAGCTCTGTTTCCTTCTGCTTTAGCTCTTCAAGAGCTTTCCTCTTCTCTTCTTTGGCAACAACTCGAGCTTCTTTTGCTTTCTTCCTCTCAATAGCCTCAGCAATCCTCCTTGCTTCCCCCTCTTTGATTGCATCCAAAAATCTGGAGGAAAAAGAATTAACCTTATTCTCCACCTGTTGCTTATGCTCTGCTACGTCTTCCTTTACTTCCTGCACAGTAGCCTTGACAGAAGAAACATCAGACTCGACTGAATTCACTCTGGCCGTTACGGTATCAATATTTGTTTTGACTACCGCAATCTCTCTCCTTAGGTCAGTGGCCTCCATCACCATTCTCTCAGATATGGTGGATACAACACTTTGAACGGCCATTTAAACTACTGAGTTCAGATATGATGGAAAGTGGAGAGAGCTAACCGGAGTAGCAAAGAAGGATGAAGTAGAAGGAACAATGATTGCTTGACTCCTGGCAGTGGAAGTGGAGATTTCTTCCATGACTACTTCTGTGCTCACTGTTTCAGCAATATAATCTCTATTGGCAGTAGCTAGCAGATAGATTCCGTCCTCGATTTCTTTCAAATACTCTGCTTCAGCAGCAGCAATTGTAGCTTCCTCTAGCTTCCATGCTTCTGCTAGTGAATGCGCCAACATATAAGCCCGCAATTCCTCCTCTCTGTTCCGGTATGCGACAATCTCAAGCCTTTGAGCGTTGCGCTCTTCTACCTCACGAATTGCAGCTAACCGAGCTTGTAACTTTGTTTCTTCGAACTTCACAAGTTCAGCTTGGCGTTTCTTGTATTCAGCAGCTGCTCGGGCTTGATGCTTAGATAGTTTGATGTGATTGTCAGACAGCCCATCCGGAGCAAATGTAGACTCCGGCAAGGAATATGAGGAAGATGTTAGCCGATGAGCTTTAATGGCCTGGAGCCTGGCTAGAACGACCTTATCACTATACTGTTTGGAACAAGGGGATTGATCCATCCAATTATTTGCCCATTGCTCCTCGCGTCTCCAGAAGTTTAGACTTTTCCATGCCATCAACATTTATCTTTCTTCTAAGCAAAGCTCTCTCGAAATATAATTATATTTCTTCCATCGCCTTAGCTCTTGTTTTAGTCTGTCTCCTTCAACTCCTTCTTCCAGTTCTCCAGCAAATACTTCCTTGATCTCCTTCTCCACCATCAAATCCACAAAATTCTCAATGTCTTGGCCAAAAGTTTCAAAGTTAGAGTTTATCTGATCTTCTGATGATGTCTCAATACACCACTGAGAAAATCTTCCCAACTTGAATTTAGTATCAGGAAGTCCATTGAATGGTATACGAAGTTGATTGTTGTCTTTCGTGGAGATCTTCCTCAATTTTTTTTGCCTCATAAACATTTTTGAATTCTTCATCAGAATCGGATTCAGAGATGCAGGTAGGAGGGAACCTTTCATAGTTTCCTATTCCAGCATCGGAAGGAACTTCTGCGTGAGGACCTTCATCAGAATTTGCTTCCTCATTCCTAGCAGACGATTCCTCGATAGCAATCTGTGGAGAGCAGACTTCGTGCTCCTCCATGTGTCCAATCTGCTCAGCAGATTCATCTCCAGCACTTCCTTCCTTGTCATCTGATTCTTTCTCAACTCCGGAAGGACCTGCGTCCGGATTCCCTGCAAGCCGTCTGGGTGACCTTCGGATAAGATGCTCCTCATCGGAACTGCTTTCTAAGTCCACAATCATTTCCTCCTTATCGAATCTGTCGGCCCGAAGTGCTTCATCAAGCTCTTCGTCTGACATAGCATCTTGTTCAGATATGATTGCTCCTTCATCGTCAAATAAGGGAATTGAAACGGTGATCCTTCCATCTTTGATATCTTTCCCTTTCTTGGCAGCATTACCTTCCATAAATGCCCCTTCTAGTAGTTAAGCGGCTTTCATCTGAGCTTTATGTTCTTCAGCAGCTGTCTTGATTCGTTCGAATTCTTTATCTCTCCCTTCGAACGTCATCTCAGTGATAAATTTCTTGTATTGCCTTTTTTCATGCTCTCTTCTTTGAGCATTACACTTTCTCTTTGCTTCTCTCACTCCCTGAATGCGCTTTTTCAGGCATCTGGATGATAGAGGTAGTCTGTTTTTTCTTCAGCAGCTTCTTCTTCTGTGACTTCAGTAGCCTTCTTTTCTGCTGAGGCTTCAGCAGCCTTCTTCTCTGCTGCGGCTTCAGCAGCCTTCTTCTCTGCTGTGGCTCTCTCTAATTCTTCCTGCTCTGAAGTTAGGATCAGCTTTCTCCTTGTCCTCTTCTTTGCTTTCTTTGCAGGAGAGGTGATGTTAGACCTCTTCTTCGTTGGAATTTCTAGTGCAAGAGCCCCAAGAACAAGTGGAGGTTGTTCGGCTTCCTTTGCGGTCATGATTTCGTTGATTTGATCTACTGGTAGATTTCTCAATTTTTCAATATCCTCAAGATTTTTGAAGCACTGCTCTGTCTCAACATTTGTCTGGAGTAGAGCAATCTCTTCAGCAGTCATAGGGATAGCTGGCTGCAATATTTGAATTGCCGTAGTGGCGGCATCTGGTTCTTCAGGGGATGTGGGTTTGTCCTTGTCCACATTAGATTTCCCAGTCAATTTACGAGGATTTCTGAAGCTTACAGGCTTGGGCTCTTTCCTCGTCGCCGGAATGTAGTCTGTAGGAAGAAGACTTACACCACGATCAACACCTTTGTTAGTGAACAACATTTCCAAGTACTTGCTGATTTTTAGCCCAAAATTCAATTCACGTTTGAAGAGAACGTTCTATCTACTGCCATATGGTCATTCTTCCGAGCATGTTCAGCCCATCGCTCAAAGAAGAATTCTGCCCAATTTCCTTTAATGTTGTCGTTCAATGCCATCATAATGGCATACTTCTTGGCAGAGAGCTCCGAGTAAGAACCGGCGTCACATTGAAGCATCTTGATTACTATCTCCGCAAGGAGCTTGTAATCGTCAGACAGAGTGTTAATCGGTGTAGCAACCTTAAATGTAATCACTTGCCTTTTCTTGTCTTTTAACTCCCCTGGTTTCTTCCACAAATTCCAACGTTTCTCCATCTCAACAATATCATTGACCTTGTATTGAGAGATTTTTGTCCCATAATTTCGAAGCCCAAATGTCCTCGGAAGAAGATCAGCACTTACTTCCACAAAATTTCCATAAACACAAGTTTTGAATGATTTCTGATCACCATTCATAACTTCCCTAACATAAAATTCTGAGACCATATGTGGGTGAAAGCAAGCAGGCTCAGCAGAAAGATATTTTACCAGCGATTCAGAGTCAAGAAGATCTATAATCCACTTTGGAATGTGCTTGATGGTTAGAGGCATGTAGAGAATTTTGTCTTTCATAATTTGAGCCAGACGCCTCTGCTCCGTCGTATGGCTGGATAACTCTTTTTTTCGAGCCAAAACCACCAATCTACTGTATGGAACTGACTCATCAATATCTTCCTTCTTCATAATTCCGGTGAAGCCAGGTGCATGTCGAACATGCAATGGCAAATCTGTAATGGGTGGAAAGATGAAAGTGGGTTGTTGGAATGGGGATGAAGAGATAAGGTTTTTGGGTTTTCAGTAGGTGATGATTCAGGGTGAGTTGTATTGTTTGGTTCTTGATTATGGGTAACTAGAGAATCGGGATTTGTTTCCATGGTTGGGAATTTTGAATGTGAGTAAGGGATTTTGGAGAGGGTTTGAAGAAAAAGGATGTGAAAACGAATTTTCAGAAGAGTTAGGGAAATGAATTTTTGAGAGGGACAAATCGAGTTTGAAGAAATTAGATCTTTAGTTGAATCGGACGGATGGGGTTGTATCATTCTCAATTGAGATCAACGGCTGGGCGTAATTATGGTATCGTGTGTAAGTCCACATTCCCACAATCTTTTCTTCGGGTGACGTGGCTTGTCTTGATTCGATGCTGCCGTCTGCACGCAATAAATGCTCCGTCCTTTGAGAGTCAAGATGGCCCACAACTGTTTGATTAGGATTAGCAGCCAAACATCTTAGCAGTCGTAGGTAGTCTTATAACCCTTCGACTGCTCTTGCGTGACTCATCGACTTCCAATAGATATGATAAGTTAGCCTGAGCATATATCCCATTTAATTTGAGAGGATTATAAGTAGTACGCCTTGGAAGTTCATTCGCTACACACTTTGGCACTTCTGCTTTGTTTTCTTTACTCTGTTTTGAAAGAAAACCATTCCCTCTTCTAAACAGGATGAATCCTGCATCCTCTGTTTTTGTTTGTCGAAACCAAATCCTCAGTGAGCCAGGCCTATATTCCGAGTATGAAGATAACTACCAAGTGGTGGAGACAGTAATGTCTGGTCTACGCCATACTGGCCTTGAGAGATTTGTTTCTATAACTCCCTATTCCTTTCAGAATGTTCAACTTCAGCATTTTATACGGAATTGTGATACTGACGGAGACGTTATCCATGGCTTCTTCAGGGGTCAGCTGATCAGATGGACGTCGGAGACATTTGCTTCGAACTTTGGTCTTCCTCGGGGTCCAGTGGCTGTGATGGACTATCGTTCATGGGAGACGGCTCCAGAGTGGACCGCATGGGAGAAATGGAGGTCTTCTCCTCACTTCAAGTTTTCTCCCACTCCTTCCGCCTACAGTCTCCGGACATCATACCGTGTCATTTTCCATATTATCAGTGGCATGATCGTTTCAGACGATCCTGAGAGTATGACCTTTACTAGGGAGAAGTGGAAGGCGATGATGGCCTTCGATGATAGAGCCGAGGTTGACTGGGAAGCCTTCATCTTTCAGGGGGTGCGGAGGTGTGTACAAGAACGTCTAAATCAACTTCTCCCGTATGGAATGCAGTTGAGCTGGTTACTGGAGCAAGGATTTCCCGACCTTACTATAGGTCCCTCTAACCTTCACAGATGGGATTTCTATCCTTTTCAGCCATTGCCTCCCTTATTTTGAATGTAAACAAAATTGTATCTTTTGTTCATAAGGAATATACACAACTTTTCGTATGACGATTTTGCCTTGCATTTTCATGCCTTAGCATAGCCTCCATGAATTTCAGCAAATTAAGCAAACGAATTTATGAGTGTATGATTAAGAAAAATTGGATTCAAAGAGAAAAAATATTGACCTTCTCCTAACGGCCATATTTTCAGCAAGCTCATCACTTCGTCAGATTGTTTGCTGTAAATTCTCTAGCTCTGCTGGATTCTCAGCAAGTGAAATCCAACGGTTTGGAGTCCTTCTGCCAGCGAGATGGATCGACGGCCTCGAATACGTATGTCCCATCACACGTCGTTCCTTTCTCCAAGAAACACTTGAGTAGTCTGACGTGGCATTTTCTAACTTGATACATCCGTCTGTACGCATTAAATGCGTTTAACTGGTCTAATCAAATTGGCCTTCATTGATATCATCTCCCTTCCTCGAATATGATGTGGCAAAAGAAAGGTTTGACTCAGCATATTCTATCCAGCAGATGCTCCCTTCTCCTTAATACATATTACGCTACTTCGTATTGCATCGGCATATCAAGGATCTGCTAGGATTTAGTAGATCACAAATAATGATGGTCTTCTCGAGCCAAACGCTGATATGACTATCAACCGTCACTGCTGAACTGATTAGACTTTCCATGCAGTCACGATGTTCTTCCTTCTTGTGTCGATACAAATTTCAAGATATGAATCATCACGATCTTTTAAATATTTCCACGTAATCATAAATGCTAAGAGGGTTTCTCTTCTATAAATAGGCTCTGTGTGATGATACTTCAACATCACAACTCCTCTACCCTTCAAACTTCCAAAAAGAATTTTAAGCAAATGGATTCCCCAGGGCAATGCCTTGACATATACAGAAATCAAATTCTCAACGAGGCTGGTCTTTTATGCTTACTACCGTGATAACACTGCCGTGGCCGATAAGGTCATGACAAAGATCACAGGGAGTGGGCTGAAGAAGTTTGTGACGGCAACTCCTCTGCATTATCATGGGGATCTCCTCCGGGAGTTCCTCAAGGATTGTGTGGCGGAGGAGAGGGCGGTATATGGTTCCTTCCGGGGTCGGCTGGTTCGCTGGTCACCGGAGTCCTTTTCCCGTGACTTTGGACTTCCAACGGGCCCGATACCGGTTTTGGCTTACCGGTCAATAGAGGTGGCGCAGGAATGGACGGCTTGGCAGGAATGGCGTCAATCTCCTTGGTTCAGGTTTTCTTCTTCTGCTTCAGCATCAGGTCTCCAACCCTCGTACAGAGAGTTGTTCCACATCGCAAATCACATGCTGCTGGGAGAAGATGAGAATAATTTTCATTTGATGAAGGAGATCTGGCAAGCCATGCTGGCTATGGACGACGAGGCGGAGGTAGATTGGGCGAGCCTGGTCTTTGAAGGCGTCCGAGACTGTGTCCAGCTGTATCCCTCCGTTCCTCTGCTAAACGGAATGCAACTTAGCTGGCTGCTCGAGCAAACTTTCCCAGAAATAGCAGATGGGTCGTCCAGCCTCCGGAACTCTGATTTCTACCCCTGAAACCCTGCCTTTTAAAAAGTTGTTTGTCTGATGATGTCAAGTGATCCCATCCCCCTTTTGTAATAGACTGTATGTTTTTTTTAATGAAATGGTATCGTCTATCCTTTTACATCTATTGTGAATCTTATATCACTCCATATTCATTGCCATTCCAAATCCTCATATCTTCAGATAAGACTTTTCAATAGATTCCTTCAATATGGCACATAATATGATACATGTTATTCTTTAATCATCTGTTTTTATGATGTCGATGAACTGCTGAATATCCACGGAGAATCTGCTCAGCAGTTTCTTCGCTCCAAATTGACTAGTAGCAAATTAATAAGTGCTATAACCTAGCAAAATTTTTCTTCAGCAGACTAGTTCAGCATCCAAATTAAGTAAATAATGTCTTCATGAAATCCAAGAAATCCAGAAAGAATGAGAACAACATCTCATTCATCCATAGTCTCGTCTAACTCCATGAGACCTAATTTTATGCACAACTCTTTAAATCTGGATTCTGCTCGAGTTTTCATGAAAACATCTGTTATCTGATCTTCAGTGCATATATAACGAACATCAATATCCTTCTTCTCCTGATGATCTCTTATGAAGTGGTGACGGATGTCAATATGCTTAGTCCTTGAATAATGGACTGGATTCTTCGTGATGCACATCGCACTGTTGTTGTCACAATAAATCGGCACACATTCGGGAGAAATCCCATAATCTTGCAACTGTTGCCTTATCTATAAGATTTGTGAACAACAACTAGCGGCAAACACATACTCTGCTTCTGTAGTAGATGTAGCAACAGAATGCTGCTTCTTGCTAAACCAGCTAATAAGTTTATGTCCAAGAAATTGACAAGTACCGCTCGTACTTTTCCTGTCAATTTTGCATCCTCCAAAGTCTGAGTCCGAGTATCCACTTAGTGCAAGACTGTCTGTTCTTGGATACCAAATTCCCAGACCCTCTGTGCATTTCAAATATCGCACGATCCGCTTAGCAGTGTCAAGATGCGTCTTCTTAGGATTTGCTTGATATCTAGCACACAAGCCTACGACATAAGATATGTTAGGTCTGCTTGCCGTGAGGTATAGCAGTGAGCCAATAATTCCGCTGTAAAGAGTAGTATTCACATCGTCTCCTTCCTTCTCAAGCGCAGTCGATTCGAAAAAGAGTCTGATCAATCCTCCCTTTCTTAAATCCATTGGCAAGTAGGAACTTGGATAGAGTCCCATACCACGCTCTTGGTGCTTGCTTCAACCCATACAAAGCTTTCCTGAGTCTATAGACTTGGTTTCCTTGCTCGAAGCCTGGTGGTTGTTCAACATAGACTTCCTCCTTGAGCTCACCATTTAGAAAGGCACTCTTTACATCCATTTGCATCACATCAAATTCGTGATATGCAGCATACGCCGGAAATAGTATGATTGCCTCTAGTCTTGCTACTGGAGCAAACGTCTCATCATAGTCTATGCCTTCGCATTGTCTATATCCTTTGGCTACAAGACGTGCCTTGTTTCTGACTACTAGGCCTATCTCGTCCTTCTTGTTTTTGAACACCTATTTCGTGCCAATAACACTTTGATGTTCTGGCCTGTCCACTAGCTCCCACACATTGTTTCGTGTGAATTTGGCAAGCTCCTCTTGCATAGCATTCACCCAATCTGGGTCTAGTAGGGCTTCTTCAACTTTCTTGGGCTCTTCATGAGAAATATAGCATGCTAGCATAGCATTCCCTTGTCTTGTCAAAATAGGATCATTAACATTTCCTAGAACATCTTCAAGAGGATGGGCGCGCAACCATGTTGGTCTGACTGGTCTGGCAACATTTCCTTCCCCTCCGCGATCATCATCTGGCACAATGTTCTCCGCAGCACCCTCCTGGTGCTCAGCATCTGGATTGTTAGTAGCGTATTCGTCAGTAACTGGAACTTCTGCTATAGGATTCTCAGGAACGGGAGCCTCTTCAGCAGGTCCTTCAGCAGTTGGAATCTCAGCAGCACCTCTGCCAAGACCTTCATTCGCAGCTATGCCTTCCCTAATTGGAGTAGACTTGGCTGTCTCCTCCTCTTCGTCATCAAGCAATTCCAAGATATCTGGTCCATCAATGAGATGATTAGGTGTGGCCTCAGCATGATCATTAGCATCACTGGCCTGGTCAGCAGTCTGGTCTCCTGCTGAGTGCGTCGGGTTTGGATTGCAGTCATTTATAGACTTAGTCGGATCAATACGCATATTTTTGAAAGAATTTAAAAACGTTTGATCATTGACATCATTAGTCTCATGATTGCTATCCTCTTTCTCTTTAGCAGCTCTGCGCACTAAAGTAGACTCATCAAAAATAACATTGCATGTTATTTTCACAATACCGGTAGTCTTATTTAATACTCTATAACCTTTGTGAGTGTGATGACCATATCCAAGAAGTACACCCTCATCTGACTTAGGTGAGAAAGTATTAAGTTTTGACTTTCCGTTATTATGAATATAACATGTAGAACCAAATGCACGAAGATGAGTTATAGAAGGCTAACGACCGTTGTACACTTCATAGGGAGTCTTGTTAAATCTGCTAGTAATAGCACTCCTGTTCTGTGTATAGTAGGTCGTCATCACTCCTTCACCCCAGTACTTAGCAGGTAGCTTGGAGTCTGCTAGCATAGAGCAAACGGCCTCTTTCAACGTCCGATTCCTTCTTTCAGCTAGCCCATTTTGTTGGGGAGTCCTAGCAGTAGATCTTTCGTGTGCAATACCAGCTTCAGCACAAAAATCCATAAGTACTCCATTGCAGAATTCTGTTCCATTGTCTGAGCGAATTCTCTTCACAGTAACTTCCTTATTGTTTTGCTCTTTGAGGATTAACTCTGGTAAGATGAGCTTTACCTCATCTTTGGTCTTTAAAAGACGTACCCACGTATACCTGAAAAAGTCATCAACCACCATAAGTGTATATAGTCGTTTACTTACAGTGGGTGGGTTGACAGGGCCAAAAAGATCCATATGAAGTTGCTCTAAGATCCTTTGAGACGTCCCCTTCTCAGGATTGGTCTTGAATGAAGATCTGGTCTGCTTTCCTTGTTGACAAGCTTTGCACACTCCTTCTTTGCAAAGGGTTTCAGTGGGCAGACCTACAACAAGCTTATTCTTGGCAAGGTAATTAACAGTTTTAAAGTTTAAGTGATTAAACCTCTTGTGCCACAGCCATGTTGTCTCTTCTTTATTCAAGGCTAGGAAGCAAGAATGTTGTTGGCCGCTCTGCCAATCAACAATATATAGGCCACCCTTGCGGATGCCTCTGAGCTTCACTTCACCTGTAATGGCGTCAAAAATAGAGCAACCAATATTGACAAAGGATATAATGTACCCGTTCTCGCATAGTTGGCTTATGCTGAGTAGATTATGTTTCAGGTTGGAGACGAGTGCCACGTTGATGCTTCTCAAGCCATTGCGTTCAATGCACCCTCTCCCAACAACTTCCCCTTCACTGTTGTCTCTGAACTTGACTTTGGGACCATTGTATAGTCTTCGTATATCTGAGAACAAGTATTCGTTCCCTGTCATGTGTGCGGAGCAACCGCTGTCCAGGACCCACTCGTTTGATATGCTCATTATCATAGCCCTTGGATCCTGTCCCTTGATACGTGCGTAAATTGACCTATATTTTGGTGTGTTTGTGTGCTTG